>JZKD02S1255229.1:584-12242 GCA_000966675.3 Picea glauca
ATAATGATAGTATATAGATAATGATAGTATATATATATATATATAATCATAGTATAAATGGACCTGTCAAAATATCAACCCACTGTTTGTATTAAACATCTCATCGATGAACCACAATTGAGAAGGAGGTGTCAAATCAACGTTCTGCACCCACGATAGGGAAATCTTTCAAAGCGAGAACTGAGAAAAGAGATATATAAAATATTTAAAATTGATGATACACAAAACATATTTGTCTTTGGGTTCCGTACTTATGGACAAAGATCTTCTAGATTTTGTATAGTATATGACAAGTTAGAATATGCCATCAAATATGAAACGAAATCTGGATTGGTGAAAAATGGAATTCATGTTGATGGTAATAAAAGTGCTAAAGATCCACTCCAGAGGAAGACCGAGTCTAAAGAAGATCAGTAAGACACTCATCATTTTTGTAAAAATGGCATAATTAAATCTCTCGCAAGATAGTTTTAGGATAGAAATGAAAAGCTTTGTTTGCAGTGAAGTAGAACTAATTCTAGACTTAGTTTTGTAAGCCTTTTTGTGGAAATTTTGTAGCTAGTATCTCTTCCGCCAACACCCTCCTCTGTAATATGCGACCTCGATCGTTCCTTTTATATATATAAAATTTTCAGTTTCTTAAAAAATATATATATAAGTGCTAAAGATAGTAGAAATAGAGAAAATATAATTCGTGGTGTTATGCTAAGAAAGAAATAGGAGACTTGGACCCACTCTTCGTATGATTCAATAAAAAAAATTGTAATTATTTTATATTATGTTTTTATATATCTAGAAAGTCCTCTTAGAGTTCTTTTTACTCATCTAAATAGTGTAATCTTGATTACGAAATATAAATGTAGTCTTTGAAGACTTTTTAACTCCCAATATAATGCATTTCTCATATATTTTGTTCAATAGTATCCTCTCAAAAAATGCAATTTTTAGATTTATTTTACAATAATTAAATTATACATAATAAATGTATTTTTATTCTAACTTAATTTTCAATTCTTTAAAGGCTATGTGTTTTTACTAATAATTATATTCTTTTATGAAATTGCTAGTGAATTCAATATGGATCCTCGCATATAGATTTTTTTACCTATGGAGATATTGGAAATAATATTTTTATGGCTTTCATTATCAACTTTAATTCAGTTTCATTCAATTTCTACAGATTGAATAAAATCATACATGGACAATCATTTATGGAAGCTTGGTGACTTCACTACATAGAAGAAAGTGGATTCCTACTTCAAATATGGGATATAGAAGAAGATCATATCCTATGTAATTATATTAATCATATAGGACACACATGTCATTTGACTGTGCCTTTTCCAAACAAACCATACAAAATTGAATGTAAATTCTGCTCCATAGTTTTGCTTTCCGAACCTACTCCAATGTCTGGATATACAGATTAATTTATAGTAAATCCATTCAAAATTTTCTTTACACATATAGGTCTCATTGAAACTAGGCATTTTGGACTCCTTTCACTAATTAGAAATATTGGTGAACAAAAGTATGGATGGATAGTCGTAAAATCATTGCATGATGAAAATGGACCTGATTTTTTATTTATTTGGAGCAATATGTGTGAATATTGGAGGTGTGTTATTGCTCCTGATGGTGAACCAATACCTCCAAAAGATGCAATGTTTTTTAAAGGTAAATTGTATTGGGTACATATGTGAACTTTATCTGAAGATGATGCTTTATATGCATATAGAATGTATTCATTAGATATAAAACATAATAAATGGGGTATTCATTCCATCCATATAGGACTTAGTAAGTGATCTGTGTGTCTAACAATACATTCAAAATAGTTGATATGTATTATTAATGATGGATCTATATATATTTGGTGCATTGATGAAATAGAATATTTAAAACATGTTCTATATCAAAGGTGTAACACCCCCGCTGTTACTAATACAAGCATCTCGCCGCAAAATATTTTTTTGTTTTGTTTTAAGAAGGATGGCCACAACGAAAATAGTTAAGCAACACAACTTGACGAAGAACACAATGCACGCAGATCATGCAATAGACAACAACGACTCAACATACTAGCACATCATGCAATTGGACGAAACATGCGATAATCAATAGATAGATAAAAATGGCTACCCGCCCGACACAAGCAAGACAATGCCTACAACCTAAAAGACAACATCAACAACCTGAAACAACGACTTTGGTGCCCATTAACTAGAAACCTCTATGACACGCGAAACCAATCACATTAAGGCATTACAGAACCAAGTACCAACATCAATTACAACGAACAATATGCCCCCATAGGGTAGTACGAGACTCCGACCAGGTTATCATTCACATCTATCTAGCAGGGTGCGCAGTGACCCCTCATCAGGAATCACGCCGTCACAAGGCGATAGGTGTGACAGTAACCATGGCGCAACATAACATATCTAGACCTTTAACCCAACCTAAATCCCTCACGCTAGGAGACCGAATCATCTGTCATTAATAAATGAGGACTCTACCCAAGCACCCAATAAATAAGTTGACAAGACACAAAGTGACATCATTCAAATTAAATTGCGCAACTAACCGAAGGAGTTGTTTTCATATGAGGCACTTTTTCGAGGAGATCTCCCACTGCAAAACAAAAAGAGCTTGAATAAAATCTAAGAATCCAGGTGCATAGATATTCTGTTTGACTCTCTATAAAATGGAATCTCTATAAAATGGAAGTAGTATTTGAGTGTTGGCTTAACCATAATTGACATAAGAGGTTAAGGAATAAAGGTGCAATTTTTGGAGTGGAAAATTCATTAAGTCAAGGCATCAAAGTATTCAATTAGCTACCGCATGATCCATTCTCCAACGCTATAAAAAAAAATGAAGAAAATCCAAAACTCAAGCATGGGGATAACGTATCTTAACAAATATATCGTTGACTAACAAAAATAAATTATAGGTAACATTATCTTAACACACATCATTGTCTAACAATATAGTTTAAGGGAACTGGTGTCAACAACAATCTAGTTGTCGATTAATAACTATTACTGTGTCTATTGATAATCGTTGTCAGCAACCAAATCGTTGTCGATTAATAACTATTGTTGTGTCTATTGATAATCGCTGGTATATATGATATTGTTGTCTATTATCATTGTTGTCTATTAATTATTATATTGTTGGTATATTAAATACGATATTGTTGTCTATTAATTATTATATTGTTGGTGTATATGATATTGCCATCTATTAAGGATGATATCACTGGTAGAAATTATTGTTGTCTATTAAATATGATATTGCTTGGTATATATGATAATGTTGTCTAATAAATGGAAATCGTTGTCTAGTAAATACATGAGATCATTGTCCATTAAATACTAAATTTGATGTGTAAATAACCATATCTATTTGATAAATAAATATCACCGTCCAATAATGTTATCGATCAATATGTTATCAATCGATAAAATTGTTTCTGACTATTAAATCGCTTCTTAATATCAAATCGTTCTCTGAATATTAAAATAGTTATACAATACATATAAATCGTTGTCAAATATATTTACTGTCAACAATATTGAAACACTATCAAGATTCGTTGTGTTTAGAGCATTATAAATTTCATTGTCTATATCATAAAAAGAAATGCAGGCATATGTATATATTCACAGATATATATAAACTCACATCCATATAATTAAAATGAATGCAGAGATATAAAAATAAAAAAAAATGCAGGCATATATAATTTCGCTATCCATGATATGGAAATTCATAATATTAAATCGTTTTCAATAGTAATCAATGTTGCTATTCAAATGAAATCAAAACACAATGATGAAGGCTGGGTGAATTTGTTGTGTTAGAAATGGGTAATTCACCCAGAATTTATGGTGTAGATTCTATGTAATGTTCCAAGGAAATCGTGGCGTGAATGCTGGGTAAAGTTCCAAGTAATTATCTATCTAAAAAGAAAATCCCAGAGTAAAACTTCACAGTGGTAAGTAATATAACGCATATATTTCACCAATCAAAGCGTCAGGATCTATCATTAAAATCGCATAGATTATACCAATCAAAGCACTGGGTAATATGCCAAGAAATCGCAGAGATAATATGCCAAGAATCAATTAGAGATGAATCATAGAGATAATCATCCACAAGAAAATGTAGATATGAATTGATCAACGATGAATCGAACAAAAACACCGAGCCTAATCGATCAGAGATGAATCAAACAAAAACAAAGAGATACTCAATCACAAGAAGGTGAAAAGACTAATCATTCGGCAATGAATCAATAAAAAACACAAAGATGCTCATTCACAAGAAGGTGCACATATTAGAGATTAATCACAAGAAAAAACTGCAGAGATAAGTAAGGGATAGATAGCTGGGCGAAAATTTATCCTTCACTTATTATCCATGCACAGGAAATCAGGGCATTTAAATCTTAGTCTTAAACATCGTAGTGAAGACAGTCGATTAGGCTCCTAGCCGACTGCTCAGGCACAAACTAATAAATTAAGGATAAGGGATGGAAGATAAAAACACATTTTTTCTTAGAATTAAATCAATAAAACAAATGCAGAGAAGTCATTGAAATTAGAGTTGGGGTTCGCCATGTGAAATCATTTCAAAATATAGAGAGCATAAGGTTGGGATGAATTTAAGTTCTCTGATCATAAAATGATGGGCTCATCAAGACAAATTTCTAAAGATAAAAATGAAATCTATGGATAGTGTTACATTGAATAAAACATAAACTTTAACACAGTAGAAGTTCATTACTAAAGGCACAAGAAAAATATTTAAACTACCATTCAATACAAATATACACATGCATATCGTAGCCATATGCGAAAGCTTCGAAGTCGTTGTCCCGTGCGTGCTCCTTCGAGCTCCCTCTTGCTGACCGATGTGACCTCACCGATACCTCCCAACCAACGCTAGGGGTACTCTTTTTCCCCATGAGCCCCCCAAGCCGCAAAGGGGCCATGCACACGATACTAGAGAATGCTAGCACCCATCTCACCTCGCAAGGTCGATCTACCACTCATTACCCGAGCTGGGTATCCCAACTCTCACAAGAGAAAGTTCAGTCCAGATAAAATTTCAGCAATGTAATGTTACACAAAATATAAGATCCATACTCCTCCTCCTCCATCCTTTTATAGAGTTTTCAAGAATTAGTTTCTCATATTCTCATTAAATTCCTTTTTCATTTAATTAATTTCGAAAAACCTCGCTCGTACACATGTCGCTCGATCCCCTAATTGCACCAGAAAAATCAATTTTATTAATTAATTAAATGTTCCTATTTCCCTCATCCACCTAAGAGAATTCCTAAAAACACTCCTCAGTGTCCCAAAATTCCCTTCAACTTCTTAAATGACTTATGCCTTACTTAATTCCTAGTTGAGTTCATAGTTAGAAAGTTCCAAGGAAAGATTGCTTACTAAGTTAGACATTAAACTTTTTTTGTTCTTTACGTTTCCCCTTTTCTTTAAGTTTCGCTTTTTCTTTAAGTTTCCTATTTCTTTTAAGTCTGCCCCTTTTTCCTTTTTAACTAAAAAAATCAATTTAGCAAATGTAGATAAAACAACCATTTACCCTTTTTCCTTTTTAATTAAAAATTAATTTAGCAGTTGTAGATAAAAACAACCATTTACCCTCTTTTCTTTTTATCTAAAAATTAAATTAGCAAATGTAGATAAAAACGAACATTACCCCTTTTTTAAGAATTTAATCCTCCATTATAATTTTCACTTTAATAAAATAAGTTTGAATTTCTTACCCCCCTTCTTGTTACATGTTTATTTATTATTATTTTTTTACCACATGTTCTACTTAGACCTAGGTTTTAATTTCACTAGGTTGGGCGACATTTTTAAGGGAATTTTTTTTTTAAAACTTTACTTATCATAGCATTCATTTTAAGGCCGACTAGGTTTATTCACTTACCAGGTAAAATTTCGACATGCCCTTCAGGACGCACTACGTGCTCCAAGGATGCCACCCACCTCTTTCCATTTTCTTTACACAACGTGCCCTTAAAGACACACCACATGCTCCAAGGGTGCCACTTGCCTCTTTCCATTTTCCTTGCACGACGATCCCTTCAAGATGCACTACGTGATCCAAGGGTGCCACTCGCCTCTTGAATGAATTTGGTAGACATCAAACCCCTGGAGTCAATAATGTATCATGTGATCTTGTGGGAAACTAAGGGACTCTAAGGAATAAGGACCCTACCTTATTGTGCTCCCCTTAGTATCATCTTGAGCGACTGTCACAGTCTTCCCTAACGACATCATGGGTATTTGTGATCTAGGTAATCGTTAACCTATAGTTCGAGACACAACGGGAGTGATAGTAGGTTGTGGCAGGGATTCTGCCACACCTCTCCCTCAAAGTCTCTGGTTGTCGTCCATGACCCCTCTACTCCAAATGTGAATCTAATGGACAAGCTATCTTCAGTTTGCATCCATCAACAAATCATGTCAGCAGTAATAATCAATCATCATAACATCTAATCATATGTACATATGTCACATCAACAACATTCAAACCCCAAACAACCCACTCCCTGACTCTATCTAGAGTCCAAGGTGTTTCATCGATGCCTCTGCATACTCAATGTATGAAGTCTTGCACACTCAAGAGAACCAGTCAATATCATGTCTATTTAAATACAACAAAATAACACATCATCAAATCCATAATATCTCATAATCATTATCAAAATGACCAATAGTAAAAAAACCTGGATCACTTGCATGCAAATGTCCTCAAAGAATAATTTCGCTCAGTGCGTGCAAGAGAGGGATGTTACATACACCCCCTCTTGGGGTAAAATTCGTCCCAAAGTTTCACAGTATATAAGTGGAAAAATAAAGTGTATCACAATATCATAAGTCTATCTATCAAACAAAATGGAAATTGTTGGCGCATATCATATGCATCCTCCCAGGTCATTGAGTGCAGACTATAGTTGTCCCACTAGACCTTGACCTGATCTACTGTTCAACGTCATAGCTATCAAATGTGATGGTACAAGATGCGCATTGGCTTCGCCGTGAGCGCACCCTCGTCAGATACCTGCAAGGAACTCATGTCAATAACATGTGTAGGATCACTAATATAATGTCTCAAAACAGATACTTGAAAAACATCGTGCATATGCCTCAAAGAATCCGGAAAGGCTAGTCAATAAGCCACAGGCTCCTTCCTTTCCGCAATCTTGAAGGGTCCCATGAACCTAGGAGAGAGTTTATCACCCTTTCCAAACTTGATTGAACTCTTATGTGGTTTCACCCGCAAGAAGACTCGATCGCCAACTTCGTAACTATGGTTGACACAGTGCACGTCGACATAACTCTTCTACTGATCCTGCGCTTATTTGATCCTTTGCATTATTGTTTTCATGTTATATTCCATTTCTTGGATCACTTCTGGTCCCACCAGGAACCTATCCTCAAGTTTATCCCAACTCAAAGGCATCTGACATGGTCGCCCATAAAGAAACATGAAATTGGCCATCTTAATGGTGCTTTGATAACTGTTGTTATATGTGAATTCTACCAGTGGCAAGAATTCCTCCCAACGCTTATGTTGGTTCATCACGTACATACACAACATATCCTCCAATATTTGGTTTTCTCATTCGTTCTACCCGTTTGTCTCTGGGTGATACGCGGTGCTAAATTTAAGTTGGGTTCCCAAGGCCTCTTGGAATCTAGTTCAAAATCATCTGGTAAACACCAATATTCTATCGGATATAATCCTCTTAGGCATGCTGAGAAACCTCACAATATCACTGATGAAAACTCTAGCTATGTTAGGTGCCTGATACGTCATACACACATGAATAAAATGAGCACTCTTCATCAGAGTGTCAACTACCACAAAAATTGAGTCGTGTCTCCTTGTCGTCAGTGGCAATCCAACATTGAAATCCATCAAAATGACCTCCCATTTCAATTCAGGAATAGCATGTGGCTATAGTAATCTTGTCGGATGTCTATGTTCAGCTTTCACCTGCTGACATTGTAGAAATATTACCACATAGATGACTATGTATACCTTCATTCCTTTCCAGAAGAATAAGGGTTTAAGGTCTTCCCTCATCTTTGTGACTCCAGGATGAGCCATGTACACTGCTCTATGAGCCTCGTTTAGGATCAAACTCCTCAACTCATTGTTGGGAGGTACGTAAATTTGACCTTTAAATCTCAATAATCCATCGTTGTCCATAGTAAATCCTTCAAATTTTGGTACCATCATTCTGTTTTGTTCGATAAAATCCTTGACCTCTTTGTACCAGTCATTGTCGCACTGTAAAGTTAGAATATTTTCACGTAGATTCATCCGAAGAGGCATCACTGAAAATATGCATGGTCTCCGAATCAATGCATCTGCTACTCTATTCAATGTTATCTTTATGTAATTAATCTCGAAATTGTACTCTCTAAGTAATTCCAACCAATGTCGTTGTCGCGCATTCAAGTCGCTTTGTGTAAACATGTGTTGTAGTCCACTGTGGTCCATTTTTAGTTCAAATTTTCGTCCAATCAGGTAGTGTCTCCAAAATATCAAGGCATAAACAATGGCTAACAACTCCAAATCATGAATTGCATAGTTCTCCTCATGCCTTCTCAAATGTCTCGAGATGTAAGCGATCTCTTGACCATATTGCATCAAGACTTTGCCTAAGGCTTCCTTGGATGCATCAGTGCATACCAAGAAGTTTGCGTCCATGTCAGGGACCTTTAGTATCGGTGTTGTTTTCAACAACTCCTTTAGCTTCCGAAATTCTTCCACGCATTTCTCGGTCCAAACAAACTTCTTTTTCTTCTTCTACAATTCCATGATCGGATTTGTTATCTCCAAAAAACCCTCAACGAACCGTTGATAGTATCCTTCTAAACCCATGATGCTACGCACTTCCGGGACATTTGTCAGCGTAGGATATCTATAATAGCATCAAAATTTGTTGGATCCACAATGATACCTTCACCGGAGATGACATGCCCTAAGTAGTGAATCTTCGATTGAGGTACCAACTTACCCATAGGGGTCCACATAACATTTGGTTTTTCAGCTCCTAAGATTAGTTTTTTGGATGTCTAGGGTTTTGGAATTCATGAGTAATGTTAAAAATGGCTCTGGTGCCTAATTGTAATCATTCTTCTCAGACAGATGCATGTAGCAGCCACATATCTTCTTAGAGATAGCTACCACCATTTGACCAAGTGTTTCAGGTTTGTAGTTTTACAGTTTCAGCCTATTTCATTTATTCAATAGAAGATATTGTTCATTGTATATCTGTGTTGTTCTTATAATCTATTTGTTTATTGTTTTTAGTCTATTAATCAATTCGTTCAAATCCTAAATCTAGATCAGTGGTATCAAAGAGATATTCTCTTCATTTACTTTTCTTTCTACATGTCCCCAAAAAGATCTAGGTACAATAATTTGGGACTCGAACCAATCAAGTCATTGCAAGATTGGTTGTACCGAGCCTGGAAACAACCCATGGGGGATGAAAATAAATATGATGGAGCAGGAGATCCTTTTAAAATGTTGCTTGAGGATTCCATTGTGTGACAAAGAAACAAAATGATATACAACTTTGTGCAGATCCTTCGACGACTTCCCACAAGAGAAGCATATTTATCAAGCAACCATGTAACCCCCTTCAAGGTACAGGTAAATTTTGATATTCCATTATTTTAAGGACTGATAGATGTGGATGTTGTAGATAAATGGTTGAATCTTCTCGAAGGGTATTTTTCAGTCCACAATTTTTCCGATAGGGAAAATATTACTTGTTCACTCCTCAAGGCCATCCCCCATGTTAAGGACTGGTGGGATACTTACTCTGAGAAAAGGGCCATATAGGAATCTACAATTATTTTGGTTTCCACTACATGGGATTCCTTCCAAGATGCCATTAAATGACAATACTACCCTGTTAAAATATATGAGGACCAATACACTAGATGGACCACCCTGCATCAGGAAATGGACCAGACAGTATCGAATTTCACCAATATTTTCCGTACCTTTCCCACCGAATTAGATATCAAAGACTCTAAGCGACATTTGTTGCTCAAATACTGCAGATATTTACATAGATACATCCAAACAGAAATGGATTTTTTGAACATCGCGTCATTGGGTACGGCTTACAGATATGATGTCAAGATCGAGCAAAAATTTAATTAGAAGAGGCGAGAGTTTGGATCTGCAAAATCCTCACAGCCGAAGAAGGAAAAAGGTGGCCCCAACCCACACAAAAAGGGACAGAGAAAATATGGCCACTCTCAGGAAAAATAGTCCAAGACGCAACACAAGAAGGGAAATGAGAAGACAAAGAAGGACACAGGAAAATAGTGTGAATACCATAATATCCCTTGGCACAACACAAAAGAATTCCACTCCAAGAATTCACTTGTGGTTGAGATGAAGGGTTATGAGTCAGATGTCAATTCTAAATATGAATTAAATCCAGAAGGAGGGAAGTGGATTATCAATTCTGAACCCAGTTCCATTGTCGCTACCACCAAATTCCAACCAAGTGAAACCAGAAGAACCATAGGAAGGAAAATGCCTCTTTTACTCATAGATGTGGGTAAAGGGTGATCTGCTTCATTTCATTATCAATAGCAGTATTCAACTGAAGTTGAACTCATCAAAGGTCATCAAGTGGCTATATATTCCAACAACACCTCACTCGTAGCCCTACACCATCGGATGGCTTTGACAAGGAAGAGATCGTTGTGTCATCCAACAATTTCGTTATCCCTACGACATAAAGCCTTTCAAAGATGAGATATTATGTGATATTTATCCCCTTGAAGTTTGTGATGTTCTTTTAGGACAGCCATATTTATGGAAGTGTGATGTTGTGTATGATTCTAGAACCCACAGTGTTATTATTACTTTGGGTAGACAATTGTACAAGATACCAGAGGTAGCGCCGCCTAGCACTATTTCTTTAATCTCTACTAAGAAATGAAGTAAGTTCATTTCACAGACTGAGAAGTTCGTCTTTTTTGTGACCCATGCTCATAGCAAGCAGGAGGTCACCACCACATCTGTGGCCTCTACAAAGAGCCTCTCTTTGAAGCAGAAGTAAGAGGATATGATCATGGAAGAGTACAAAGACATCTTATCCTCACCCATAGGGGTACCGACGCACTGCCAAGTCAAGCATCCAATTGACCTAACCCCCGATGCACCTTTTCCTAATGGACCAATCTATCATCGCTCACTGATGGAAAATGATGAAATCAAGCGTTAAATCCAAGAGATTTATCAAAAGGGGCACATTAGACCCAAATCCTCCCCTTGTGAAAGCCCAATCATACTAGTGTAGAAGAAGGATGGGACCTAGAGACTCTACATTGATTACAAAGCGTTAAGAAAAATCAAATTCAGGAACCGATACCCAATTCCCAAGATTGATGACCTTCTTGACCAACTCAAGGGGGAAAATTTCTTCAACAATATTGACCTAAATTATGGCTACCACTAGGTTCCCATCGAACCAACTGATGTATGGAAGACAACTTTCAATTCTAAATAAGGTCTCTTTGAATGGCTAGTCATGCCCCTTAACTTAACAAATGAACCAACCACTTTCATGAG
>JZKD02S1255251.1:27734-39264 GCA_000966675.3 Picea glauca
TGAGAAGATAGAGGCCATTAGAGGATGGCTAGATCCAAAGAATGTGATAGAGGTTAGATCATTCATGGGTCTTTTCATTTATTACCGAAGATTCATAAAAGGTTTTTCAAAGATTGCAACTCCAATCACTTCTTTGCAAAAGAAGGGTGTGAAGTTCGAATGGACTTCCAAGTGTGAAGAGAGTTTTTAACAGTTGAAGGGAATATTGACAAGTGCTCCAATATTGAAGATTGCAGATCCAAAAGAATATTTTTTTGCGTGCACTGATGCAAATATTTGTGAAAACTCTTTTTGAGAAACTATTACCTTAGAGATGGAGAGGTTCGGTTCCATTAACTTTATGAAAGGCTCAAGAATCAGTCAGTCTACACTAGTAAAAGCTAATCGTTAATAATTTGAACATTGTCATTTGAGTGAGATTGTTGAATGCCACTCCTGAATATAAGGGCATCAAATCTTTTGTGACCATTGATAAAGATTTTAGTAAGTTTACTACCCTAGGTCCAAATAGTGGAAGGGTGACATCTTTAAGTTATGTTTGGATAACATTTATGAATATTTGACCAAAAGTTTTTTTTCAAATTATAATGGAGTGTGAGAATTGTAGTTAAACATGATGATCGGATTATAAGCATATTGTTTTTTGTTGCAGACTATGTTTTGATGTGATGACTTCTTGTCCAAATGTAAGGGATTCTCAAACTATTATCTAGAATAATAATGATGATGATGTAAAATCCTAGAAAAAAAAACTTAAAGAATCCCCTTTGGGTGGCCCCCAAAAAAGAAGACTCCAAATGCTCTCAAGTATTTAGCTTTTTCAAAAGTTCCACTCTCATCCACTCACAAATAGTGCAAATTCAAATGCAATCATGATTAAAAAGTCAAACCTTAAATCTCATTGCTAGATATCTCCCTTTGGGGAATAAAAAGGATGAATAAACCAATTACTTCAAACCAATGAAGGGAATTAATTCCATCAAATCCAATTTGATGTAAAACAATTAATGTTGTCTAAATTTTCAACATTATCATTATTTAATTATTTTATTAGCTAAATTGAAATTTAAAAGAAAAAAGAAAAAAAAAAGGATAATCCATCAAAATGTACAATTCTCAATCAAGAGAGTTAAAATGGAGTAACTTAAAAAGTAGATAAGCTCAACTTTTATGGTGAGTTTATTTTTTTGAGGCAAGGTAAAGTTTTACTTTGATCTACTCAATTTTGTGAAATTCCAACTACCCCAGTGTTTTTAAAATTGATTGAAATTTTAAAAGACAAAGTTTCATGGTTAAAGTTCCCATCAATCATGTGAAACTATAACTTTTGACAAAATTTATATCAAATTTAAAGAATTTTTTTTTTAAATTAATATCAAATTTAAATAATTTAAAAATAATAATAATATTAAATTTAAAGTTTTTTTTTTTTAAATGATGAATTTATTCACTTTTAAACTTATTATTCATTCATAACCAAAACATTCCGTGAAAAAAAATTGTAAATAATAAAAAATATTGAACATTGATTTTTAATCAATTACATGAAGTCACCCTATAGCCTATGTTCAAGTTAATTTTTATTATTATTTAATAAAGAAATTGGAAAAGTATTTAACAAGTTTAATTTTTTTAATGAGATGTTTTTTTATATAACAATTTTTATTTTATTATAAAATGAAAATTACATTCTTTAAGTGTTAAAAACACAATACAAAAGAAAAGTAAATACATGTACACATTATATTGTGTATATTTAAAAGACTACATATATATATTACACTTACAAAATTAAAATTATATAATTAATGTACATGTCATTTATAATCTTTTAGAAAGCAATCTCCAATATCTCCCCCTTTTTTTTTCTTCTTTTTAACTTCTTGCCACTTCACTGTAAAAAGAGTCAAAGTAGCTATTTGTGAATGAGAAGGCGAGAGATCAAGATTTTTAGGAGAAAGTGTCTCCTTATTTGAATTGAAGGTATCAATTTTACAAATTTCAGGGATGATTTTAGGGGCTAAATTTCGCTCATGGGCTAATTTTCCATGGTTTTTCCAAAAACGAGATTCGTTATTTTAAAAATGATTCGCCCAAATTCTATAAGATAAAATTATTTTACCTTAAAAATCGCCAAAATTTTATAAAAACTATATAAAATCCTTAGAAATTTGAATATTTTAACAAAAATATCACCAATCATTTATAGTTGGCATATGACGGATTAGTAAGATTCGCCAAGTTTTCTACATTTTAAAATAAATTTCCATCCTTAAAATCATCCCTATTTACAATGTCTTTTTGTTCCACTTAAAGGGGCTTTAGCTACCACTACCTCCATTAATGTGGAGAGCCTTGTATCCATTTTTTTTGTACATTTGGTTGCTAATGTACCTCATTTGATCAATATCAATGTTCGATTATGGATTTAAGTCATTTTGATCTATGTCGGTATCCATTTAAAAATTGGTTAAGATAAATGTTGTTGATATTATAGATAGAATCATAAGTGTTAAAAACCTTTATAATAGTTTGCATCATGCAATTTTAGCGAATTAATTTTGATATTCTAACAATGTATAATTAAAATTTGATAAATCATAATAAAAAAAAAACATTTATTTGGTTTAAACAAATAATAAAAAAATTAAAGGAATTATGATAGGTCTCCACATGTGCACCACTCTAATGTTGCACTAATAAATTCTTAATTTTGTAACGATTTTTGCAAAACTTAATGTGTAACATCTCCATTGTAATCCCCAGTTTAATTAATGCTTATGTAGATATAATACGTGGCTATGACCAAGCAATGTAATATGCGAATTGTATTTCTTTGTTTTATTAATAAAAATGTGATGACAACTGCTAAGGGGTCACAAACAAGAGATGAGGGTTGAATTAATCCACAAGAGAGGGGAGTGTCTAGGATAATAGCCAAGAGGGGTCCAAGGGGGAAATTGCCCATGTTTATAGACTTAACCCATTTTCTAAATCTACTACTGTATATGAACCTTCTGATGTCCGATTGATTGTTTCCAAATCCAATCATTGAATACATGTACGAGGGTGGGTGTGAGTGGTCACATCTCAAATTTATTGGGAACATGGGGGTGGAGTACAATTCGCTTGGGGAAGTAACAACAGTTCGAACAACATGGGCATTTGGTCAAGCAGATGTGTGGGAAGTGAACAAAGAGCTCGGAGTTGGTGTGGTGAGAGGCAAGTGAATTCTGGAGTATAACTGGAGCGAATTGGAGCTGGAGAACTAAAGAGCCTGGTTTCAGGCCAGAAGAGTGAAATCCTGCATGAGTTGCACTGAAACAACAAGTGTGTTGTTGGTATGCTGATATTTTTCCTAGCAACAATGTTCCCTTGAACTCCCAACTGAGAGATTCTAGTTGCCTGTGCCAGAGAGGCCTTGAAAAATGAATGCATCATTCCTTGGGTTAGCCTTGATAAACGGATGATACATCCCTTGGGATAACCTTGATAAACAAATGATGCATTCCTTGGGTTGGGTAGGTCAAGTGGAAGAGAGCTAGTGGAGAAGTCAGGATAGTTGTAGGATAATATCAGTTGGGTTGTAGGAGAATATTAGTTGGGTTGAGAGATTTATGAGTTGTAAGTGGACTGTGAGAGACCACCCTCTTTTGTGGATTTCTATCCTCATCTCTGGGATGAATGGTTTTTGAGCTTTGGAATAGTCAGTCTACGGTTGGGTGGAACGTCCATCCCAAGTAGATGGTTGCACGATTCTTGTTTAAGATAAGTGTTTTATCTTGTACTAAGTTATTTACATATGTTATGGTTGTGCATGAACTCTGCGTGAATGAGAATGACTTACATGCTGTTGTAATAAATGGTTTAGTTGTATCTCCTGTTGATTATTAGCATGTTTCAGATGCATATGTTTTATGGTTATTGCTGTAGCTAAATCTATTATAAATTGTAGATGTAGGCTACGAGAAAACATATAACAACAAAGTAATGGATTTAATTAGCAGAAGTTCGTGTTATGTGTATTCTGCATGTATTGTTTCCTAGATGGAGGCTAGGAACATTAATAAAATGGTATAAGAGATGATAAAGACAATTTGTTTGCATGGCGTGACCAACTATGGTGGATGGGTCTGTTACAAAGTGGTATCAGAGCCCAATTTTTCAACACTGAGCCTAGATGGGCCAATTAAGTGGAACACAGAAGTGAAAATTACAGAGTTTGCAATCAAACTGTTTGACAAAATGTCAGAAATAGTTCGTTTGCAAATTGTTTGACAAAATGTTTACGGTGTTTCATGGTGAAATTGGATTAAATTGAGAAAAAGCCCTAAGTTCCTCTAGTTAAATAATGGCAATTTCGAAGTGAAAGCATCGAATTAGAAAAGAAGTGAATTTTTTTTATTTACATGGATTGATTTGGTTGTTTTGAGCTTAGTCACAGAGCTCTATTAATGACCCAAGAAGGAATTTCATTTTTGGGCAAATTTGAGCATTTTTGGGATTTTGGAAAATAGGCGAAATTGGAAAAATTTTGGTATTTTTCTATATGCTAATGTCAACATCACCTGGGAGGGGCCACGTGCCAGCTGACGTGGCGATAGGTGACATGTACTACCATCGTGGTAGGTACACGAAGGTAGAGAGTTAGAAAATGCATAAGTGTTGGGACTTATTATTATGAGTCTGTGAGTCCATGAGCCCGTGAATCTGCAAAGGTAAAAACAACTAAGTGTTGGACTTATTATGACTCCTTGAGTTCATGAGTCTGCGAGTCCACAAGGAAAAAATGACTAAGTGTTGGAATTATTGTGAGTCTGCAAAGTTAGAAAATGTCTAAGTGTTGGACTTATTGTGAGTCCGTGAGTCCGCAACTCTAAAGAAAAGGTAAAAATGACTAAGTGTTGAGACTTTTCAGACTGACTTATGAAATAAAAGTTACAATATTGTGAGTGTGTGAGTCCAAAGAAGTGGAAAAATGATTAAGTGTTGAGACTTTTTGGATGGACTTATGAAAGGAAGAATTATGATTTCGTGAGTCCATAAGTCCACGAGTCCATGAGTCCAAATAGATGGAAAAATAATCTAAGTGTTGAAACTTTTCGGGCGAGCTTATGAAATAAATAATTTTGATACAATATGGGAACACAATTGTACTCATGGATCTTGTTAATTATTTTAGCCTAACAATTTTTGTTGGTTGCACATCTTGTAGAATTAGAGATACATAAAGAAACTTAGTTCTTATATGAGGACTAAAGTCATGGAAGATGCTCAAGGGTCTTACATCCATGTGGAAGAGTTCAAAGGTTTGCATATCAGTATGGGGAATGCTGAGACATAGTCAAATGGAAGAAGAAATAGGAAAGATATTGTCACTATGAGAAGTCTGCATAGGGAAGTTGAAAGCTACATGGTTGATAATCAAAGGATTATAAAGGCTCAAGAAAAGATACTTCAGAGTTTAAACATGTTGCATAAGAAAGTTAACAAGGATTCTGACACCAAGAAAGCAACTAGTGCTAGACAAGTATCAACATCTAGATCTCACAAAAAAAGGGATGATCATGGAAATGATAGGCAATCAAGAAGCATGAGTAGGCTCCATCATTCTCCAAGGTAGTCCACTAGAAGAACTCATGCAAGTTCACAACCAGGAAGCAGCCCAAGTGTGTCTCCTGTTCGAAGGAAAAGAAGAAGGCCTGGGGCAGACATCTTGCAAGGTGAACTTAGGAAAATATAGCCACCTAATTTCAATGATGAGCACAAGAAGGGAGAAGAGGCAGAGGCTTGGTTGTTGGAAATGAAGAAATATTTCCAACTGCATGACTACCCATCCTAGGTAGAAGCTAGGATCGCCACCTACCACTTGCAAGGAAAGGCAGCCATGTGGTGTGATCAACTTAAGAAAGCCAAGAACCTCGATGAGAAGAGAATATCATGGATGCAATTCAAAGCATATTTCCAAGAGAACTATTTGTCTGAGCATTACTATAAAAGAAATATTAAAGAGTTCTTTGAACTAAAGTTGGGAACCATGATAATGGAGGAATATGAGAAGTGGTTCTTTGAATTGTTGAACTATGTTGATTTCATAAAGGATGAAAAGGTTAAAATCCAAAGGTTTTTAAGTGGGTTACCATCCTTATATAGTGATAAGATTCAATATGACAACCCCAAGACCTTGGAGGAAACCATAGGGAGAGCAAGGCAACTTTATGAGTAGAGTAAATGAAGGCCAATGTTCCAAAAGGCTTATAATGATAAGATGAAAGAGAAAAATGATCAAAGGCATAAAGATTCTAAACCACACTTTTTTAGAAATAACTCCCTTGCAAGTTAGCAAGGCTAGGTAGCCCAAAATGATTAAAGGAATGAAGATTCATTTGGGAAAAGGCCAAGGCAACAACCCGTTCAATGTTGGGGATGTGGGGGAGATCACTTATATAGGGACTGCCCTCATAAACGAGAAAGAATTGGGACTGTACACAACATTCAGGAGGATGAAATAGTGAAAGGCATGGGCGTAAGCATGCCAAGGATTTATGCAGCCTTGGACAATAAGTAGGTAGAATATCAATCCCCCATGATCAAAGTGGAAGGTAAGATTGATAACCACCCCATAGAAATTTTAATTTATTCTGGAGCCAGCCATAGTTACATAAATGCTAACATTGTTGAAATATTTCACTTGCAAAGAAGTAAGCATAATAAATCTTTGTTATTTTAGTTAGCCATGAGGGCTAAGAGGAAGATTAACGAGTTGGTTAAAGATTGCCAAATAGACATGAATGGACTCACCATGAAGGTATATGTAAACATCATACCATTGGGTTCATATGACTGCCTAATTGGCATGGATTGGTTGGAAAAGCATCATGTTTTCCTAGACTGTTACAACAAGACAATCACATGTCTCGATGAGGAAGGGAAGCAAGGCAAGATTCAAGGCATTCCAAGAGATTTAGCTGTTAGAGAGATTTCAACTATGCAGTTAAAGAAGGTGTTTAGGAAGGGATGTCAGGTGTTTGCAACCCATATGGAGGAGGCATCCAAATATAAAGTGACAACCATTGAAGATAATTCGTTCTTGAGGGATTTTCAAGATGTTTTTAGAGAAATCCCAAGATTTCCACCAAAGAGATACATTGATTTCTCTATCGATTTGGTGCCAGGAGTTGCCCAAGTGTCTAAGACACCAAACATAATGGGTACACTAGAATTGAAGGAGTTGCATATGCAACTTGAAGAGTTGTTAAAAAAGGGGTATATACGCCCAAGAATGTCACCTTGTGAAGCCCCAGTTCTGTTTGTGAAGAAGAAGGATGGAACCTTAAGGATGTGTATTGATTTCATGCAACTTAATAAGGTTACCATAAAGAATAAGTATCATTTACCCATAATTGATGATTTGTTTGATCAACTGAAAGGTGCAAGAATCTTTTCAAAGATTGAGTTGAGATTAGGCTATCATCAAGTAAGGATAAGGGAAGAAGACATCAACAAAAAAACATTCAAAACAAGATATGGGCATTATGAATTCAGGGTAGTGCCATTTGGACTATCAAATGCCCCAACAAATTTTATGTGTTTGATGAATGGAGTGTTCAGGGAGTACCTGGACAAGTTTGTGATTGTATTCTTAGATGATATACTCATCTATTCCAAATCAGAAGGAGAACATGAGCAACATTTAAGAATGGTGTTACAAGTTTTGAGAGAGCACATATTATATGCTAAGTTAGCTAAGTGCATCTTTTATCAGAAAAAGATTCACTACTTGGGGCATATAATTGTAGATTTTAACCTTGTACAATATTTACTGCAAACATATTTTCAGTAAAAGAATAGAAAAGATACAATGAAAAATACAAACATTACACAAAGATTTTTCCCCTGGAAACCCAAACCAAGAAAACCAACATATTATATATTCATTCATAGTGATACATTGTTTACAATACAATATACATATAGGATCCAACAGCAACCAAAACCCTAACCCAATGACCTGGATTAGTTAAAAACCTTAATTCCTTAACCATAAATAGAAAACCATTGAAAAAAACCATGTGCCGAAAAACTGCCCAACAATGGACACAAAATTCGAAGCAACATGAAAAGCGAGGCAAAAATGTGACACGTTTCCCAAGGATTTTTTTTTTCTTAAGGGCGTTGCCCCCGAACCCCTGCATGGGGGGCTCTCACCCCCTTGCACCGCCCTCAAACCCCCCTGCCCTCCCGACGCAACGAAGACACTACTACTAGTGCAAAGAATATAACACATACCTAAGATTCTCCCACTTGTTGTTTTCTTTGCATATAGGGGGTTACAGGGTTACATAGTCAACAATCCAGGGCAACAATGCCCATGGATCCTCTACACTAAGAGAAATTCTCAGTGCTCATAGATTTTGTTAATGAATCTGCAACATTCTTCAAAGTGTCCACCTTCATTAGCAATACTTTATTTTCTTCAACCATGTATCTCACAAAGTGATATTGAATATCAATATGCTTTGTCTTTGAATGATAAGTTGGGTTCTTTGCCAGAAAAATTGCACTCTGACTGTCACAATCTATCTTTACATCTTGTTGTACAAACCCAATACTTGAACACAATATTTGTAACCATATTGCTTCCTTACTTGCATGAGTGGCTGCCATGTATTCAACTTCTGTAGTTGAAAGTGCCACTACAACCTATTTTTTGCTCATCCAACTTATTGCTCCTCCAAACAGGTTAAACACATACACACTTGTAGATCTCCTATGATCCAGATCTCCAGCCCAGTCTGCATTCACAAAGACATGTATATCCACCACTCTATCCAATATCGATTTTCCTTGGTAGCACAATCCATTGCTAGCAGTGCCACACAAATACTTGAAACCCCTTTTTATTGTTGTCCAATGCTCCTTCCCTGGTTTTGACATATACCTTCTCAAAACTCCCACTGCATGTGCAATGTCCGGTCTAGTATAGACCATTGCATACATCAAAATTCCAACTGCACTCACATATGGAACACAAGACATGTCATCCTCCTCTTCTTGTGTCTTGGGACACTAACCATAGATAACTTTACACCAACATGAATATGAACCTTGACCGGTTTACATTCCTGCAAATTAAACCTCCGCAATATTGTCTCGACATATTTTCTTTAATTTTACCAGAGTTTCCTCTTTTTCCAATCTCTAATTTTAATTTCCATGCCTAAAATGAAATTTGAATCACCAAGATCCTTCATGTCAAATTTAGAGGACAACTGAGTTTTCACATCCTGGATAATCTCCTTGTTGTTTCCTATTAGCAACATGTCATCCACATACAAGACCAAATAAATCAAATGATCACCAATTAATTTAAAATACACACAATGATCCTCTTTTCTTCTTTTGAAACCAAGTCCCAACATATAAGTATCAAATTTTTGATACCACATCCTTGGTGATTGTTTTAAACCATACAAGGACTTTTTCATCTTGCATACCACCTCCTTCTTTCCCTCCACAACAAATCCTTATGGTTGCTTCATATAGATTTCTTCTTCCAGATCCCCATGTAGGAATGATGTCTTCACATCCATCTGTTCTACTTCAAAATCAAATGCAACAACAAAATATAACATAAATCTTATAGAGGTTAACTTAGCAACATGAGAAAAAATCTCACCAAAATCAATTCCCTCAACCTAGGAATAACCCTTTACTACTAATCGAGCTTTGTATTTCTCCACTTTTCCTTCTGCATTCATCTTCTTTTTAAATACCCATTTGTTGCCAATGGGATTTCTTCTAGTTGACAACTCCACTAGATCCCAAGCCTCATTCTTATCCAAGGCTTCCATTTCTTCGTCCATGGCCTTTTTCCAGAGATTTCCATCCTCTGAATCCATTGCCTCCCTGAAAGTTCTAGGAACATCATCAGTAATAGACAAAGCAAAATTTGAATGAAAATTAGATGGAGTATACCTTTCTGGTAGCCTTCTTTCTTGAACCGATCTCCTCAATACTGGATTTTGAAAGTTCTAAACCTGTGAAGTAAAGCAATGCATATATATTCTTAAGCAAAACAAAAATTAATCAATGGCTCATTCACATAGTACACAGAGATTTATACCGGAAACCCTCAATCGGGAAAACCTTTCTTATATATTCATTATATCGAATTTCACCATTCACTATACAATATATACAATGTTTTTAGGTATTTCGTAGATACCAAAACCCTAATCCCTAAAACCGAGATTAATTTAGTAAACTGCTAAAAGTAGCAAAATCTGCTAAAAATAGCAAAAACTGACCAAAAAGAATTTTGGGGGCACTGCCCCGAACACTGCATGTAACCGGGGGGGGGCATACCTGCCCCCCCCTGGGACCCCCCTAGGAAAGCACCCGGCGCACACATCACATATAGGGCACTACTACGAGGGATCGTCAGATGCAGTTGTCGAATCTGATGCACCCACACACACACGTGCAAAGAATATAACACATACCCAACATTCTCCCACTTTTTGTTTTCTTTGCATCCAGGGGTCCCAATATTATATAGTCAATAATCCAGGGCAGCAATGCCCATTGTTACTCTATACCAGGAGAACTTTTCTGTGCTTACAGGCTTTGTCAATGAATCTGCAACATTCTTCATAGTGTCAACCTTTTCCAGCAACACCTCCTTTTCCTCAACCATGTCTCTCACAAAGTGATATTGAACATCAATATGCTTTGTCTTCGAATGATAAGTTGGGTTCTTTGCTAGGAAGATTGCACTCTGACTGTCACAATCTAATCTCACTGCTTGTTGTACCAACCCAATACCTGAACACAATCTCTGTCACCATACTACTTCCTTGCTTGCATGAGTAGCTGCCATGTATTAAGCTTCTGTAGTTGAGAGCGCCACTACAGCCTGTCTTTTGCTCATCCAGCTGATTTCTCTTCCAAATAGGTTAAACACATACCCACTTGTAGATCTTCTGTGATCTAGATCTCCAGCCCAACCTTCATCAACAAAGCCATGTATGTCCACCACTCTCTCCAATCCTGGTCTTCCTTGGTAGCACAATCCATAATTCGTAGTGCCACACAAATACTTGAAGACCCTCTTTACTGTTGTCCAATGCTCCTTCCCTGGTTTTGACATATACCTGCTCAAAACTCCCACTGCATGTGCAATTTCCAGTCTAGTACAGACCATTGCATACATCAAACTGCCAACTGTACTGGCATACAAAACATGGGACATGTACTCTTCTTCTTCCTATGTCTTGGGACACTGATCTGCAGATAACTTTACACCTATAGAAACAGGGACCTTGATCGGTTTACTTCCATGCATATTAAACCTCTGCAATATTGTCTCAACATATTTTTTCTGATTCAACCAGAGTTTCCTGCTTTCACGAGCTCTTTTAATTTCCATTCCCAGAATGAAGTTAGCAGCACCGAGATCCTTCATGTCAAATTTGGAGGATAGCTGTGATTTCACCTCCTTGATAACATCCATGTTATTTCCTACCAA
>JZKD02S1255251.1:39746-71089 GCA_000966675.3 Picea glauca
GACTATACCTTTCTGGTTGCCTTATATTTCTCACTGATCTCCTCAATACTAGGGTATGAGGTTCTTCTTCTTCTTCTTCAACTTCCTCTTCTTCAGATGATTCTGATTTTGCATCATCCAACTCAAGATCTATTTTCTCAGGTTCGTCTTGTGTTGGTAGGAATTCCTATTTGGACACATCTTTTACCTCTTTGAAAACAACATTTTGACTGTAAACAGTTTTCTTGGTTTCTGGGTTCCAAAGCTTATAACCTTTCACACCATCTTTATAACCAATAAAGATACACTTTTCAACCTTTTTATCCAGCTTACTTCTATTTTCCTTTGGAACATGTACATAAGCATCACAACCAAACACTCTAAGATGTTGAAGACAGGGTTTTTTTCCAGACCATACCTCATGTGGAGTTTTATCATCCAACACTGATGAAGGTGATCGATTGACTAGGTAACATGATGTACCCACTACCTCTGCCCAAAATTCTTGCCCTAACTCGGCACCGCTGAGCATGCTCCTTGCTTTTTCCATCAATGTCCTGTTCATCCTTTCTGCAACTCCATTCTGCTGAGGAGTGTATGGAGTAGTCTTCTGCCTTGTTGTACCACACTTCTTACAGAATTCGTCGAATTCATTTCCGCAGAATTCTAGACCATTATATGTTCTCAATACCTTTATTTTCTTCTCTATCTGATTTTCTACCAGAGCCTTAAACTCTTTAAATTTATCGAACACATCAGATTTTTTTCTAAGAAAATAAATCCATGTGTACCTTGATAAGTCATCTATGAATGAAACACAATACATAGACTTACCTAGTGATGGAACAAGCACAGGTCCAAACACATCACTGTGTATCAATTCTAAGATCCCCTTTGCTCTTGTAGCACCAGATGGGAATCTTACTCAATTTTGTTTACCATATATGCAATGTTCACAGAAATCAAAATCCAGAGTGAAATTATACATACCTTCAACCATGCCTTTACCGTGTAGTGTTAGAAGGCCCTTTTCTCCAATATGCCCCAGTCTTTGATGCCATAGCATGGACTTCTTTTCAGGGACGATATTGGTCTTGTCTTCTTTATTTGTCTTCTCAAGGACAACATAAATGTTACACCCATTAGTATAAGTGCTTCCCAACAACTTGTACAGAGTTCCACACCGAACTCCCCTCATCAACACCATTTCTCCTCGTACCATCTTGCAAGTGTTCTTTTCAAATACAGTTCTCACTCCTGCATCAACCAACTTGCTTACAGAGATTAGGCTCCTGGCTAGTTTTGGAATGTGCAGAACCCTAGGGAAAGTTCTAATCCTTCCATATTTTAGTAGCAACTTAACTCT
Source organism: Picea glauca (assembly GCA_000966675.3). Taxonomy (NCBI): domain Eukaryota; kingdom Viridiplantae; phylum Streptophyta; class Pinopsida; order Pinales; family Pinaceae; genus Picea; species Picea glauca. Next base: position 41,092 of record JZKD02S1255251.1, read on the forward strand.
TCCTCGTCCCAAGATTTTTGTTGTCGATTCGTCTCCTACGAATACATCACCACCATCATATTTTTCATATTAAGAGAACCACTCCCCGTGAGGAGTCATATGGTATGACGCACCCGAGTCGATCAACCATACATCACGGTCTGCATGTGTACTTGTAGATGCCAGGTAAACATCACCTCCTTCTTCAGTGGAGGTTTTCGCCTCTGTGGAAGAGGTACTATCAGATCCCTTTGGGGTTTCAACCTTCTTAGATTTGCAATCTTTCTTATAATGCCCTGTTTTACCACACTTCCAACATTTCCTCAAAGATTTTCCTGGAGACTTAGATCTACCTGTAGATTTAGATTTCCACCTCGAAGGCTTACCATGGTTCCTGTCTTGGGTACGCCCTCTTACAAATAAAGAATCTATGCTATGACCATCCATGCTTTTTCCCCTCATCTCTTTAGATAACAAGGATGCAACTACATCCTCATACTTCAATATAGATTGAGTGGTACTAGCTATTGCTACAACCACATTATCACAAGAGTCTGGAAAAGAACATAACAAAGTAATACACTTATCTTCTTCTGCAATCGTAATATTAAAAGATCGAAGTTGACTTACCAAAGTATTAAAGGCATTTAGATTTTCTGTCACAAAATCTTCATCTTCCATCCTAAGATGATATAGCTTCTTTCGAAGAAACATCTTATTTACCAGGGACTTTGATTGATACAAATTCCCCAACTTATCCCATAGTTCCTTGGCTGTAGATTCTCCTGAAACATTCAACAACACCGAATCTGCCAGGCAGAGTCGAATAGTACTCCTTGCTCTTATGTCCAACTTCTCCCAATCTTCCTTCGACATACCAGTAGGTGGTGTACTAGTAGTTTGTGCACTAGTAGGTTGTGTACCAGTCGTCTATGTGCCAGTAGGTTGTGTACTAGTAGGCTGTGTACCAGGATCCACAATGATCCATTGTTCTTTGTCTACAAGAAGGTCCTCCATCTTCAGCTTCCATAGATCAAAGTTTTTACCATTGAACTTCTCTATCTCGATTCTAGAAGAACTCGCCATTCCTCTTTCTTCACTCAAATCACTACTACAAAATCTCCCACTAAACCCAAGTTTATCACAGACCCAAGATAAACTTGATCTATCAAGACCGAGCCAAACCCTCAACAAAAAAGGCGTCCCTCTGAAGCCAAAAACGAGATCTGATACCACATGAAAGTTTTAAACCTGTGAAGTAAAGAAATGCATATATATTCTTAAGCAAAACAAAAATTAATCAATGGCTCATTCACATAGTACACAGAGATTTATACCAAAAACCCTCAACCAGGAAAACCTTTCTTATATATTCATTATATCGAATTTCACCATTCAGTATACAAAATATACTATGTTTTTAGGTATTCCGTAGATACCAAAACCCTAATCCCTAAAACCGGGATTAATTTAGTAAACTGCTAAAAATAGCCAAATCCGCTAAAAATAGCAAAAACCGCCCCCAAAAAAAATTCGAGGCGCTGCACGTAACCAAGGGGGCATACCTGCCCCCCCTGGGACACCCCTAGGAAAGCGCTCGATGAACATGGCACAAACAGGGCACTACTACGAGGGATCGTCAGACGGAGTTGTCGAATTTGACGTGCCCACACACCCACATGCAAAGAATATAACACATACCCAACAAGTATGAGGATTTGCTTCTTCTGATTCGTGTTCTTCTGTAGAGTCTGATTCATCATCCTTTAAATCAAACTCTATTTTATCTGGTTCTTCCTTACTTGGTAGGACTTCTTGTTTAACAACAACCTTCATTTCTCTAAATACCACATCTCGGCTATACACTACCTTCTTAGTTTCTAGTTTCCAAAGCTTATAAACTTTGAGACCATCTTTATATCCAATAAATATACATTTTTCATCCTTCTTATCTATCTTACTCATGTTTTCCTTTGGAACATGAACATATGCATCACAACCAAATACCTTGAGATGTGTGAGAGAAGGTTTCTTACTAGTCTATACCTCTTGTGGAGTCTTGTCATCCARCATTGATGAGGGTGATCTATTGACTAGGTAACATGCAATACCCACTGCCTCTGTCCAGAATTCTTTCCCTAACCCAACACCATTGAGCATGCACCCTTATTTTTCCATCAACATCTTGTTCATCCTTTTAGCAACTCCATTCTGCTGAGGTGTATATGGAGTAGTCTTCTTCCTTGCTATACTACACTTCTTACATAATTCTTCAAATTCATTCTCGTAGAACTCTCCGCTATTATCTGTCCTCAACACCTTAATTATTTTCTCTGTTTGATTCTCAACAAGAGCCTTAAACTCTTTAAACCTGTCAAAGACTTTAGATTTCTTCCTGAGGAAATATATCCAAGTATTCCTAGAGAAATCATTTATAAATGAGACATAGTACATAGATTTTCCCAATGATGGGACCGATACAGGTCCAAAAACATCATTGTGAACTAGCTATAAAATTCCTTCTTCCCTTGATGCACCAGAGGGGAATCTTACCCGATTCTGCTTCCCATATACACAATGTTCACATAAATCAAAATTCAGAGATTAATTAGACATAGCTTCAACCATACATTTATTGTGTAGTAGTCGAAGACCCTTCTCTCCGATATGCCCCAGTCTTTGATGCCACAACATAACCTTTTCTCTAGAGACTGTAGGAGTTATTTCTTCTTCAAATCCAATATCATGAACAATGGAACTATTACACCCATCACTAATAGTGCTTCCTTACAGCTTATACAGAGTTCCAAACCAAACTCCCTTCAACAACACCATTTCTCCTTGAACCATCCTGTAGGTTTCCTTTTCAAATATTAATTTTACCCGTGCATCATCCATTTTTATTACAAAAATCAAATTTAGGGCCAAAATTGGGATGTGTAGAACACTAGGAAGTGTTCCAATCCTTCCATCTATGAGCCTCAACTTGACTATTCCTCATCCTATGATTCTAGTTTTTGAATCATCACCTAAGAAAACATTACCTCCATCATACCTTTCATATTCACAGAACCCGATTCATATGAAAGGATGCACCTGAGTCAACCAACCATGCCTCATGATATGCATGTGTGCTTGAAGAAGCCAAGTACACATCCCCTCCTTCTTCCTTGGAGGTCTTTTCTTCCATAGAAGGAAATTCTTCATATCCCTTCTTTTTCTAAACTTTGGATCTACACTACTTCTTGTAGTGCCCTTCTTTTCCACATCTCCAACATACCTTTACAAACTTTCTGGGAGATTTAGATTTACCCTTAGACTTAGATCTCCCACTTGAGAACTTAGATCTATTTCTTTCCTCGGAGCGTCCTCTTGCAAATAATGCATCTGTGCTCTATCCTTCCAAATTCTTCTGTCTCATCTCCTCTGACAACAAGGATGAGACCACTTCATAAAACTTCAAGGAAGTTGTATAACTACCTATGGCCACAACCAAACTATCCCATGAGTTTGGTAAAGAACACAGTAAACTGATACACTTATCTTCATCTGAAATTTTAATCTCAACATATACTAATTGACTTACCATGGTATTGAAGGCATTCAAATGCTCTTCCACTGACTCTCCATCTCTCATCCTCAGGTTATACAAATTATTTCTCAGGAATAGTTTATTTACTAGGGACTTAGATTGATATAACTTCCCCAACTTATCCCATAAATCCTTGGTTGTAACTTCCTTTGACACATTTAGTAATAATGAATCTGAGAGTCACAGTTGGATTGTGCTCTTCGCCTTCCGATCCAAATTTTTCCAGTCATATGTTGAAGTTATTGTAGGCGCAGTACCTAGATCTACCGTGATCCATTGATCTATGTCCACCAACAGATCTTCCATATTGAGCTTCCACGGCTCAAAACTTTTCCCATTAAACTTCTCGATCTCCATTTTCAAATTGCTTGCTATTTCTTTTCACCTGGAAAATCAATACCACAAATCTCCCACTGTAACAAGGCTTATCACAGTCTTGAGCCAAACCATTGACCACAAAGGCATCCCCTTAAAGCCAACAAAACTCTGATACCAAATGTAGATTTTAACCTTGTACAATATTTATTGCAGACATATTTTTGGTAAAAGAACAGAAAATATATATTGGAAAATACAAACCTTACAAAAAGATTTTTCCCCGGGAAACCCAAACCAGGAAAACCAACATATTCTATATTCATTCATAGTGATACATTGATTATATTACAATAGACATATAGGATCCAACGACATCCAAAACCCTAACCCAATGAACTGGATTAGTCAAAAAGCCTAATTCCTTAACCGGAAATAGAAAACCATCGTAAAAAACTATGTGCCGAAAAACCACCCAACAATGGACACAAAAAATGAGACAAAAATGTGACACATTTCCTAAGGAAAAAAAATGTTTTCTCAGGGGAGCTACCCCCGAACCCTAGCATAGGGGGACCTCGCCCCGCTGCACCCCCCTTCAAACCCCCTACGCACCTGGCGCAACACAGAAACTACTACTCGTGCAAAGAATATAACACATACCCAACAATAATATTAATAATAGGAATAGAAGTGGATCCTAAGAATATAGAGGCCATTAGAGGATGGCTAGATCCAAAGAATGTGATAGAGGTTAGATCATTCATGGTTCTTGTCATTTATTACCGAAGATTCATAAAAGGTTTTTCAAAGATTGCAACTCCAATCACTTATTTGCAAAATAAGGGTGTGAAGTTCGAATGGACTTCCAAGTGTGAAGAGAGTTTTCAACAGTTGAAGGGAATATTGACAAGTGCTCCAATATTGAAGATTGCAGATCCAAAAGAATATTTTTTTGCGTGCATTGATGCATGAAAGGAAGGGCTTGGCGGAGTCCTTAGTCAAAAGGATCATGTGGTATGCTATGAGTCCAGAAAATTAAAAGAGCATGAGAGGAATTATGTTATCCATGACTTGGAGTTAGAAACGATTGTACATGCATTGAAAATGTGGAGTCATTACCTTGTGGGTAAGAAATTCAAGCTAAGGACAGACCATTTTGGTATGAAGCATTTGTTTGGACAACCAACACTAAATCCTAGGCAAACTAGATGGATGGAATTTCCGAGTGAATATGACTTCAAAATTAAGCACATAAAGGGCGAGGAAAATCAAGTGGTTGTTGCACTCAACAAGATAGCTCATGAAGTGCATATTGCAACCATTAGCATGTATGCGATAGATCTGAAAGACAAATTTATTGTAGCAACAAATTCATATCATAATTATTTAAAAATAAAAGAGACATTACAAAAAGAAAAATTTTAGCAGAAATTTAATTATTATGAGTTGAAAGAAGATGGAATTATCATGTACAAATGTAAGGTGTATATACCGAAGTCTAGTGAGCTGAAAAATGTAGTATTGAAGGAGATGCACAATGTGCCATATGTTGGGCACCCAAGATATTAGAAGACAATTGAAGCAGTAATAAGCCAATATATTTGGCCAGGAATGAAGAAAGAAGTGGCTAATTACATAGCTAGGTATCTAGAATGCCAAAAAGTAATGACATAACATAGAAACCCAACATGTTTGATACAACCATTGCCCATTTTAGAATGGAAGTGGGAAGTTGTCTCAGTTGATTTTATTACTAATTTACCCAGAAAAATGAAGCAACACAATTCCATCATGGTGGTGGTGGATAAGTTGACTAAAGAAACACATTTCATTCTAGTAAAGACTACACATAAGGCAACAAATATTGCAGATATTTATATGAGAGAGGTTGCTAAGCTACATGGAGTTCCTAAGGCAATAGTTTCAGACAATGATCCAAAGTTTACTTCCAATTTTTGGAAGGGTTTGTTCAAAGGCTTTGGGACAAATTTAAATCTTAGTACAACATATCATCCAGAGTCTGATTGGAAAATAGAAAGGACTAACATAATAATTGAGGACATGCTTAGAATGTACGTGATGGATCAACCATCAAAGTGGGAAGAATATATCCATTTAGTTGAATTTTCCTACAATAATGGGTATCATGCCTCCTTGAAAATGAGTCCATTTGAGGCATTTCATGACACAAAATGTAACACCCTGGTGAGTTGGGATAATCAAACAGACATAGCAGTTGGTGGGACAAAATTGCTAAAATAAATGGAAGATCAGATGGCAAGGATAAAGCAGAATTTGAAGGTTGCCCAGGACAGGCAAAAAAGTTATGTAGACAAGAACAAAGTTTTCTGAGATTTCAAAGTGGGAGAAGATGTGTTTTTGAAAGTGAAGGCAAACATAAGTTCACTAAAATTTGGAATCTGCCTGAAGTTGATAGCAAGATACTGTGGTCCATTTGAAATATTAGAAAACATAGAGCTAGTTGCATACATGCTTGCCTTACTTGCTTCAATGTGTATTCATAATGTATTTCATGTATCATTACTTAAAAAGTACGTACATGATTCTAATCATGTCATTGATTGGAATGTGATCCAGGTGGAGCACGAAGGGGATTTTTGGGTGGAACCAGTATGCATCCTAGACCAGAAGGTAAAAGTAATCAGGAAAAAATACATAGGGATGGTAAAGGTTCAATGGACCTACTATGGTATTGAAGATGCTACCTGGGAGCATGAAGAAAACATGTGGGAGAAATACCCACAATATTTGACAGTTTTGAAGAAGATCGAATGCAAGATTCCATTTTGAGTAGATAGAGTTCTGGAACCACATCTCAGAATCCTAACCAACTATGTTGGGAACCTTGATAAATGAATGACACATTCCTTGGGTATCCCTGATAAAAAAATGATGCATTCCTTGGGTCAGTGAGTTGAGAGTAACACAATATTTTGGTTGGAGTTGTTGCTGGAATTGTAAAAATTGCATAATCTAAGTATTGTGATGTAAATTTACATATATGTATATCGACATAGAGTGCACCAAGGATGATGCACAATTGTATGGGAGGTGGAATGTAACATCCCCATTATAATCCCAGGTTTAATTAATGCTTATGTAGATATAATACATGGATACAACCAAGTGATGTAATATGTGAATTGTATTTTTTTGTTTTATTAATAAAAATGTGATGCTAGCTGCTAAGGGGACACAAAAAAGATATGGGGGCTGAATTAATCCACAAGAGAGGGGAGTGTCTAGGATAATGAACCCGAGGGGTCCAAAGGGGAAATTACCCATGTTTATAGACTTAATTTGTTTTCCTAAATCTGCTACTGTATATGAAACTTCTGATTTCTAATTGAGTATTTCCAAATCCAATCATTGAATACATGTACGAGGGTGGGTGTGAGTGGTCACATCCCAAAGTTATTGGGCAGATGAGGGTGGAGTACAATCCTCTTTGGGAAGTAACAACAATTTGAACAACTTGGGCAGTTAGTCAAGTGGGTGTGTGGGAAGCAAACAAAGATCTTGGATCGGGTGTAGCAAGAGGAAGCAAAATTATGGAGTGTAACTGGAGAAAATTGGAGCTGGAGAACTAAAAATCCAAATTTTCAAGTTGGAAGAGTGAACTCCTGCGTGATTTGCATTGAAACAACAAGTGTGTTGTTGGTTTGCTGATAGTTTTCCTAGCAACAATGTCCCCTTGAACTCCCAATTGAGAGATTCCTAGATTCCTGTGCCAAAGAGACCTTGATAAACGAATGGATCATTCCTTGGGTTATCCTTGATAAAAAAATGATACATCCCTTGGGCTAACCTTGATAAATGAATGGTGCATTCCTTGGGTGGGGAAATTCAAGCGGAAGAGAGTTGGTGGAGAAGTTGAGATAGTTGTAGGAGAATATCAGTTGGGTTGAGATAGTTATGAGTTGTGAGTGCATGATTGATCCATATGGATGTCAGTGGACTTCCACCTATTCCAACTGGCTCATTTTGGCATTTTTTTCCTAGTTTTTGAGTCCCTGACTTCCGTGGTCTTTTTGAGGCCCTAAACAACATTTTTAGCTGTCGCCACAGTTAGATTGTACAAGAAGTCAAATTCTAATGGCAACATGTGTATTCATCGGATAGACCTTTCCAATGGGCTATCATGCACCTAAAACGAATATCGTATGCAAACGTTATGACCTCGGGAAGTTGATGTACTAACTTACCCCAACGGGGCTCACATGACTTTTGGCGCTTCATCTCCTAGGGTTAGGTTTTTTTTATGTCTAGGGTTTTTGGAATTCTTGTTTATTGTAAAAATTCCTTCAGAGCCTCATTGTAATGATCTTCTTGTGAATGAGCATAGTGGTCACATCTCTTCTCAGAGATAAGCCGCCACTATTCCGACAAGCTTGTTTTCCGCTGTATTTTACAGTTTCAGCTTATTTCCTTATTGAATAGAAACCAATTTTATTGTATCTCTGTTATTCTGTGTTAAGAATGTTTTAATAATTTCTATTCATTTCATTTTTCTCATAAAATCTATATCAATGGTATCATAGCGGTCTGCTCCTTCTCGTTTTTAATGCATGCACCCAACAAGGTCAAGGTACGAAGAACTGGGTCTCGAGCTTGTTTCTCTTGAGGAAAAAATATCTCGCACGCCCAACCGACCTCTCATGGCGGGAGAAAATAAAGACGACGGGACAAGATATCCTTTCAAAATGTTGCTTGTGGAATCCCTCACACAACAGAGAAACGAGATGATGGATGGTTTTGCTCAAATCCTTCGGCGGCTACCAACAAGCGATGCATCTTCGTCGAGCAGAGGCACCACCCCCTTCACGGTACAAATCAATTTTGATATTCCTATATTTTAAGGTCAGATAGACTCATATGTTGTAGACAAGTGGTTAAATCTAATAGAAGGGTATTTTTATGTCCATAACTTTTCGAATAGAGAAATAATTACTTTTGCACTCCTCAAAGTCGTTCCCCGTGTCAAACATTGGTGGGAAACTTTCTATGAGAAAAAGGAAATAGAGGAACCCTCATTATTTATAGTCATGGTCACCTGGGAATCCTTCAAGGATGTTATTAAGGAACAATACTACCCTGTCCGAGGTTATGATGACCTATATACAAAATGGACCACACTGCGGCAAGAAAGAGACCAAGTAGTGCATGAGTTCAAAAATATCATCCATACCTTGTGTACCAAGATGGGTATCAAATATTCTGAGCGAAATCTGTTTCTCAAGTATCGCGGTGCTCTGCATCGATACATCCATAATGAAATGGAATTTCTAGACATCTCATCCTTGGGCACGACCTATCAATATGCCATCAAAATCAAGCAGAAGCTCAAATGAAGGATGTGACAATTTGGGCCTGGGAACCCTGCACAATAAAAGAAAGGAAAGGGTGGCCCCAATTTGCAAAACAAAGAACAGAGTAAATATGGGCAACATCAAGACAACTAGTCCAAGCCACAAGAAAAGAAGGACACCGGAAAGACAAAGAAATATACCGAGAAGTGGTGCGACTTCCATAAGAGCCCCTAGCATAACATTGTTGATTGCTTCTCCAAGCAGTCATTGGTGGCTGAGGTTAAAGCCTCTCAATCAGATGCAAGTTCTAACTTTGAGTCAGAACCAAAAAGGGGGAGATAGATCATTGACGCAGAACCCAATGCTACTATTTCCACCACCAAGATCCAGCCCAATGAACCAGATGAGCCAGAGGAAGGCAGTTGCATTTTTCATTCATAGATGTGGGTAAAGGGTACCCCATTGCACTTCATCGTTGATAGCGATAGCCAGAAGAACCTCATCTCAATATAGGTTTTCAAGTGGCTCGCCCTGCCGACAACACCGCACCCGCAACCCTACAACATTGGATGGCTCCGCCAAGGAAGAAATATCCTTGTCAGCCAAAAATGTCGCCTAACATACGACATCAAGCCCTTCAAATACGAGGTATTGTGTGATGTTTCTCCTCTCAAAGTTTGTAATGTTATTTTGGGCCAACTGTATTTATGGAAACGTCATGTTGTATATGAGTCTAGACCTCTCAGTGTTATTATTACTTTGAACAAGAAATTTTACATGATACTCGAGGCAGTCCCACCTAATGTTATTTCCTTGATCTCTACCAAGCAATGCAGGAAGGTCATCTCACAGACATGGAAGTTTGTCTTCTTCATGGTTCACTCTCAGAGTGAGCGAAAGATCACATCCAAATACAGGGCCTCCACAGACGACCTCTCCACACAACAAAAACAAGTGGATAAGGTCGTGGAAGAATACTTGGATATCTTCTCCTGACCTATCGGGGTACCTCTACACTGTTAGGTCAAGCATCCCATCGATCTGACCCCGATGCATCGCTGCCCAATGGGTCAGTATACTGTCTCTCTTTGTTAGAGAATGAGGATATCAAGCAACAGATCCAAGAACTTCTCCACATCCGTCCTAGCTCATCGCCTTGTGGGAGCCCAATTGTGATGGTACAAAAGAAAGATGGAACCTTGCGAATCTGCATTGATTATCGGGCCCTGAATAAAATCACAGTCAGAAATTAGTACCCAATTTCGTGAATCGACAACCTCCTTGATCAACTCATGGGGACCAAATAATTTAGTAAGATTGATTTGAAGTCTGGCTACCACCAGGTCCTGATAGAACAAATAGATGTATGGAAGACCACCTTCAATTCAAAGAAAGGTCTTTTTGAATGGTTGGTCATGCCCTTCGGTTTGACAAATGCTCCAACCACTTTCATGAGGATGATGGATGATATCCTATGACCATTCACCAATACTTTTGTAGTGGTGTATCTAGATGACATCCTTATCTACAACAAGACTTGGGAGGAACACTTGCAACATATTCAACAGGTTCTGCACACCCTGCGACAACACAAGTTATACGCCAACTTGGACAAATGATCCTTTGGCATGGACGGGGTCCATTACCTGGGATACATCATTGATCAACATGGCGTACATGTGGATCCATCCAAGATCCAGGTCATCCGTGACTAGCCAGCCCCAACCACACTCACTGAGCTTCAGAGCTTCTTGGGCCTTTCTAATTTCTACCGCAGGTTCGTGTTGGGATTCTCCCATATTTCTTGGGCCCTCATCCAAGTAACCAGGTGTGGTTGTAAGGAAAAAATTGTGTGGGGTCGGTCCCAACAACAAGCGTTCGATGATTTGAAGCAACGCTTGTGCTCAACCCTAGTAATTTCATTACCGGACCTGCAACAACCTTTTGAGATCGAGACAAATGCCTCCTACTATGTTGTGGGTGCAATTCTTACTCAACACGACCACCCCATGGACTATCATAGTGAGACACTATCACATGTTGTCCGTAAGTACCCTACTTATGACAAATAAATGTACTCCATTGTGCAAGCCTGCTACCAGTGGATACATTACATTCTTGGGAAGGAAACAGTCATCCAAACTGATCATAAGCCACTGCAGTTCATGTAGGCACAAGGAACATTGTAGAACAACTGCCATCAGAAGTGGTCCACATACTTGCAAAAATTCCACCTCAACATCAAGTATAAAATAGGAAGTACCAACCGAGTCGTGAATTGCCTCAGCCAACCGCCAGTCGCGACACTCACCACGGTGCTAGAATCTTGTGGCCACGAGACCTCTGGATGGCCCCAAATTTATGAGATAGACCCAGACTTCACCACCATCTACCAAATGTTGGGCGCAAACTTAGTTTTCTCTAATTTCCATCTTCAAGATGGGTTGTTGTGCCATATGGGCAATATCTGTGTTCCATCAAGTGAGTGAGCGAAGCTTATTTGGGAAGCCCATAGTAGTCGAGTGGCAGAACACTACGGCATTGAAAAGACAATGGAAATGCTACATAAATATTTTTATTGGCTAAAACTTTGACAGGATGTCAGCAAATATATCATGTCATGCACTACCTAAGCTATTTCCAAACCAACCACTAAGAAACAAGGCATGTAAACCCCTCTTCCTACTCCTGATAGGCCATGGGAATCCATCTCAATGGATTACATGTTGGATCTCTCGTCCACCAAGAGAGGAAATGACTATGTTTTTGTGGTTTTTGATCGCTTTCCTAAGATGGTGATTATGGTCGCCTGCAAGAAGAACACCACAGCAGAGGCCACTGCCAAGCTCTTCTTTGAATGAGTCTGGGTACATTTTGGAATCCCACAAACCATTGTCTTAGATCGAGACAATTTGTTTCTTAGCACATTCTAGTCGAGCCTATGGTCACTGCTAGACACCAAGCTCACCAAATCCATGACCTTACAACCCCCGACAGATGGCCAAATCGAGGTCGTAAATCGAATGATCGTGCATATCCCACACATGTAAAATTCAAAGTGTTAATGCAAGGAGTCACCCCTTGACTATAAAGGGGTAAGCCTTACACATCAAGATTCACTTAAAACAAGCTTTGGTAAATGGGAAATTTTAAAAGGTGGAATGGCCTCTGAAAATGCTTGAAAGTGATTTTAACTCAGATAGAACCTCACATATTTGGCAAATTGTGGCATGGATTAGATTGTAATATTAGGAAGTAGAAAGTCTAACAAAGAAGCTGATAGTTAACCTAAAAATTTTAAAACATCCTAAGCAACTCCTACAACCATGAATTATCCTACATCCAAAACCCTGTTTTAGATACATGCTATAGAACAGAAACTGAAAAACATGCATAAAGTATTTGATGCCTCAGTCATGAACCTTCACTCACATACTACTGAATCTGCTAGAAAATGATGTACAGAAAACCAGAACATACATAACAACCAATTGGATCCTCCAAAGGGTTCTCACTTATAAACTCCAATTACTGCAAATGGATGAATAGAAAAATAACAGAAGAAGAAACATACCATGCATTAAACATTTCTTGAATCATAAGATCCTTCTACATAAGGAAAAACTGAGTATTTTTATTGATATCAAGCTTCTGGTCGAACCAACCAACCCTTACAAAGTTTTTCAAGAGAAAAATATATAGGGAGAGGCCCCAACGCCACCTCCAAAAGAAATGTAACAACTTAATTACATCATTAATCATTTAGTTACATCCCAAGAAAAAACATATGCATAACTAGAGATATGCTTCCTAAAATACCTAACTAACTGGACAGATGTTGAGTAGGAGGAGAAAACTGATCATGTTGAAGATGTTGTGTGTGCTTGAGGTACACCAAATCTTGGGCTGAGTTGTTGTTTCTATGAACCATATTTTTAGAACACTTGTTTCTTCATCAATTAATCACCAATCACCCAAAACCATCAACTAACTTCCTTCCACGTGCCCATAACTTGTAGAAGAACGCCTTACAGGGCCCCATCGGAAGCTTCACCCACTTCATTATGGTCCGTACACTATCACCAAGGCTATGGGTGACAATTCTTTTGAGCTCAACATTCCTCCTTTTCTTGGCCTGCACCCAGTGTTCAACGCGAATCTCCTTCGACCTTATTTCCCACCATTATTGGATACCTAAGAGATAGAAGAACAACTGAAACCAACAAATATCAACCATGATTGCATACAACATGAATCCAGTGACCATATTTTGGACACACAAGTCAAGGGAACTCACCAACAAAGGATCCAACTTTATCGAGTTGTCAAAGCAGGGCAACTCCTGCACCAAGGCAAGTGACTCACTTGGAGCCAAATTTAGCAGAAATTTCCTCATTTGATGGGGGAAATAAATGCAATGGAGACCATATCTTCCTAAGGGGGGAGGATTGATCCAAATATATTTCAGTGGCCTCCCACCTATTCCAACTAGCTCATTTTGGCAGTTTTCCAGTTTGGCATTTTTTTCCTAGTTTTCGGGTCCCTTTTTTCAGGGGCCGTTTTGAGGCCCTAAACAATGTTTTTAAGGCTCGCCATAGTTAGACTATAGATAGAGTCAAAGTCTGACGACAACATGTGTATTCCTCATATAGAACTTTCCAACGGGCTATCGTGCACCTAAAATGGAGATCGTATGCAAAAGTTACGACCCCGGGAAGTTGATGTACTAACTTACCCCAATGCGGCCCACATGACTTTTGGCGCTTCATCTCCTAGGGTTAGGTTTTTGGATGTATAGGGTTTTGGGCATTCCTATTTATTGTAAAAATTCCTTCAGAGCCTCATTGTAATGATCTTCTTGCGAATGAGCGCATTCGTCACATCTCTTCTTAGAGATAAGCCACCACCATTCCAACAAGCTTGTTTTTTGCTGCACTTTACAGTTTCAGCTTATTTCCTTATTGAATAGAAACCAATTTTACTCTATCTCTATTATTATGTGTTAAACATCTTTTAATAATTTGTATTCATTTCATTTTGCTCATAAAATCTGAATCAACAATGAGAGACCACCCTCTTTTATCGATTGCTAGCCTCAACTCGGGGTGACTAGTTGTTGAGATTTGGAACAATCAGTCTATGGTTGGGTGGAACATCTGTCCCAAGCAGTTGGTTGCACGCTTCTTGTTTGAGATAAGTGTTTTATCTTGTACTGAGTTATTTGCATATGTTATGGTTGTGCATGAACTCTGCGTGAATGAGAATGACTTAAACATGATGTTGTAATAAATGATTTTGTTCTATCTCCTGTTGTTTATTAGCATGTTTCAGATGCATATGTTTTATGGTTATTGTTGTAGCTAAATTTGTTATAAATTGTAGCTGTAGGATATGTGAAAATGGATAACAACAAAGGAATGGATTTAATTAGCAGAAGTTCGTGTTATGTGTATTCCACGCGTATGTCCAGCTAGGCACATTAATATAATGGTATCAGAGATGATAAATACAATTTTTTTTTTGCGGCATGACCAACTATGGTAGTTGGGTACGTTACATAATACACAACTATCGAAGTGCATGTGCAAAGGTAGCAAATATTCGATGAAATAATCATAATACAAATAAAATTTAGACTGCAAAAGGAAAGGGAGAACTTGGTGAGCTTGGATTGATATGGAAAGAGGAATCTAAAGAATTGGCCATTTGACATTATCACACCCCCCCTGCCATATTTGTGACAAATCCACAATCAATACATGCATGCATTTTTAATAGAAAGTATGTGAACCATGTAAAACTATAAATTCAAATAAAATATAGAAAGCTTCTTTTTTTTAAGTAGCCAACACACCTTTTAAAATAAGGTGTATTGGTTTGATTATTTATACTAGACACACTAGTGCATTTTATTTTAATACCCACTAGAAAGAAAGAAAAAAACTATGTTAAAACCTCCACAAAATATTACTTGCGAAGGTTTGCAATTCCTTTTTCATTGAAACTTATTACTTGAACGCGTTTACAGTATATAGCACACCAATGTGCTTAATGTCTATATGAACACTGCATGCCAAAAAAGACTTTAAAACGCAATAAAAAAATGTGTTGAAAAATGAAACCAAAAAAGAGGGATTTTCTTTTTGTAGAAAAGATTTAATCAAAACCCTAATCCATTGTTGTGCAAAAAGTCATAGTCAAGACTTGTGCAAGAGACATTTACCAAGTAAGAGATTAGAGTGGATGAAATTTTTGAAGAGAAAGATTCGAAAAGGATCACTATGGGTTACATACTTGTAGAGAAGAAATTTCAGGTCTATAACTTTATTGTCTTCATCTCAAAAAAATTCCCTCAATTGATTCACAAAGTCCTAGAAATTTGTATTTATTCCTATTCATATTTATAGTTTATTTCAACAAAATATAAGGGTTTAATTCCCACCTTCAATAATGGAAACCATAGCTTTGTTGTTGCTTCCTTTTAGTTTTTTATTGGTGCAAAACCTAGCAACATGGTTTAGTTCTTTACCCTTTCACAATGCTATATGTTTTTTGGGGGGCTTTTAGTATTTGTTGATTAGAGTGTTTCTTGGCTTCAATGATTATTTTGGTGCAAAAAATATTTTAATGGATTGGGTCCACTCATTGCCTTGGATTTCAAAACTTGTCCATCTCACTTTTTAAAACATTTTGGTTTGAGGGTGCAAATTATATAATATAAATGCATCGCTGCATTTAGTATTGTAAATCATGTCGTTTGGCACAAAATCATACAAGTATATCAATGTGAAGGTTTCATGTAGTTTCATGACCATGCGTATAAGCACCTCTCTCCCTCCAATATTATAGGCAATAAACCTCAAGCTAATACTTTGACTAATATAAACCAAATGAAAAACCCACAAGGAACCCAAGATTTTGTCTACAAATTGTCATACAGATAGTACACAGGCCTTCCATCAACCCTATCGCTAAAAAGGTAAAACAATAAATTCAACAAAAACGCCAAATAATTTACATCAAATGAGATTTAAGAATAGATTAGGGCCCTCATGCCCCTCTTCCCACTAGTTGTAGACGATTCTTCCTTCTTGGTTTTGTAAAGCCTTTTTGGATAACTCATGTACCTACTTATTGTAATCTCTATAAATATGTGTGAAGATAATTGTCCTGAAAACTTTGTAGAGATCTATGATCCTGTCCTTCCATCACTCCAATGTAATTACTTGCAATTTACCTTTTTGATTCAGCCAGTTTATGATAATTCTGGAGTCTCCAAAAACTTGTAAATCTCGGATATGTAGTTGTGTAGCAAGTGTTAATAAATCCCAAACTCCTAGAATCTCGGCCCTGGTGTTGGTACTCAACCCACAATTGAAGGTCCACTTATAAACATTATGCTCATTGATCCTAAGGACACCTCCTTCTCCACTTAGATGACCATGTAATTGTGTTTCTTCGTCAAACTATCCTGTTGTAATACTCTCTTGTAAAATCATAGGAGGCACCTGGAAATAACTGATTTTTGTACAGCCCTGGGCTTTCTAAAACATCTAAGCGTCATGTGTAAAATTGAGTGGATAGAGGATCTACCACTCTCAAAAATTACTTTTTTACGTTCCAGCCACAACTGCCAACAAATGAGAGAGGGAAACGACTAGTGTAAAGGGCACTATCTAAACCAGACTTCAAAGCAAGAACTCAAGGTGAACCTTGTCCACGTTGTATTTATAATAAAAACTTTATAAATCCTATTCCACACCTGCTGAGCAAAACAACAATGACCCACCATGTGAAAAGTTGTCTTCGACTTTTTTAAGCCTAGGTACCAAATGCTTGGTCCAGACCAACCTCTTCTTTGTAAATTATCCCAGGTAAGGATTTTGTCCTCCAATAATAACCAGGTGAACAATTTAATTTTTGGAGCAAGATCCCAAACCCAAAGTTTACGCCGCCATCCACAAATTTTTGGCGACCAAATTTTGGATGCTAGAGCTTTGCAGAAATTTCTAGCTGAGAGGATTCTCGATCCATCTCCCATGGTACATATAAGATCATATGGTTTGTACTTCAACTCAATACCCAAGTATATCAAAGCCCTGCAATAAAGGCCCCATACAGTTTCCTAAACTCCAGTGAGTCCGAGCTCTTCACTAGATTTCCACTAGGCACAAATTGCTCCTGATCTACCCACACCTCTGGCCTAAAAAAAAAAGTAGATATTCCACTTCTTTAACGAATTGATGAACTTGGGAGAGAGTAGTGAGTTTAATCCCAGGCCCAAAATCTCATCCTTACCAACAATTATAGAATGACCAGATCCAGGGTTGTTAACAACTCATCTAATGAGTTATTAAATCCAAAGACTTGACGAAAGGGTGTTTGCTACCAGCGATATGCTAAACAAGTGTAAGTTCCTAACTCCCCAACCTCCATAGGTATTATGTTTTTTAATGATCTTCCATTTTCATAAATGTATGTGCTCCCTAGACCCACTACCTGACCAAAGGAAATTGAACATTAACTGCCTGATCCTATTAAGGACTGACGCAGGAATAATGGCCACTACCATCCAATAAACTGGCAGGCTCTCGAGCACCTCCTTTAGAAGCACAAACTGATGAAATATTGTAACTGCAAAGAATATTATAATTATAATTGAGTTATTATTATATAGATCAATCCCCTTTTGTGGATTGATCACATCGGCACTTGTGTATGACCAAATCCTATATTGTGGATTGGTCAAACCATATTTATATGGTGTTATTTGAGAAGTCGGCCTCTAAGCCTTATTAAAGTGGTTTTATCCACTATTGGAAGAAGTTGTCCCTGCTTGGTGAAGAGACACAACCCTAGTGCCCCTCAGCTAGTATAAATAAGAGAGGAAGGTGCCTCATTCTTACACTCACTCAAGTCACTCATCTAGTGCACAAGTTTTGAAGGAATTTGCAGTTAGAAGACGAAGAAGAGAGGCACATTGCTCAATCTTGGATATTCTCTAGTGTTTGGTATTTATCTTGGCATTGTATTGGCAATCTATATTAAGGAATTTTTTGCTGGGTTTTCTCCCCCATGAGGGTTTCCTAGGATAAAATGTTGTGTACCTTGTGATTGTGTTTCTTTCAATGATCCTGTTTATGCTATTATTATCTAGTAAATTAAAAATAACTTAATAGTAACTGTAAATTTAACATGGTATCAGAGATTAACTGAATAGAGTACCTTTGACTGGGTAACCAAAAATGTCGTTGTTGTCGTACAAGAAAATTAGGGATTTTTGTTGGAAGGGAATTTCAGCCTAAAAATCACCTAGGGAAGTGCGCCCTAGAATAACGCATCACTTGGCAGCTTAAGTGCACCTTTTCAATGGCCAAAACCTCTGGAAATTCAAACCCTAGTTTTGAATGGTACCAGAAAAATAGAAAACTAGGAAACCAAAACCAATACCAGAAGTACTAGTCTAGATTTGAGCAGGACCAATTTCGAGGGGTAAAATTTGGATTTTCTGAAAATAGACTACTCCAACCTACTCTCCTTTGCTCAACACACTTCCTGGTAAGTTCATATTTACTTTCTGAGCACTTTTGATTTTTGGTCATTTTCCCAGCTCCAGGTTAAGATGTCTGCAAGAACCAAGCTTGTTGACAAGTTAGAAGGAGTGGAAAAATTTTGTGCCTGGAAGTACAGGATTTCACTCATTCTTGAAGAGAATGACCTTGCAAAATTCATAAAGTAAAATGTATTAGAACCCGAAGAAGATGCAACCAAAACAAATTACAAGAAGGATATGGTTAGGGCCAAAAGGATCATTGCAAACTCCATTAAATATCACTTTATCCCTCAAGTGGCTTATAAGAATACTCCAAAAGAGATGTTTTATGCCCTAACTAGAATGTATTAAGGAAATAACATTAACCAAAGGATGAACTTGAGAACCCAACTCAAGAATACAAAGATGCAGAAAGGAGAAACAATTCATGACTATTTCTCTAGGGTTACTCATTTCAAAGAACAATTAGAAGCAATTGGAGACAAATTGGATTAAGATGAACTCAACATGACAACTCTTAATGGTCTCAAAATACCTTGGGATTCCTTCATCCAAACCATCTGTGCAAGAAAGGAGAAACTCCAATTTGTCATTATGCGGGAATAATGTGTTCAAGAAGAAGCAAGAGTAGCTAACCGAGAAGCAATACTTTTAATGGATTAATACCAAGCCTTATATGTTCATGCTAAATGAGGAAATAAAAGGTCTCACTTCCAAAAGGAGACCCATATCGATAAGGAATCTCACTCCCCAAAGAGATTCACCCACTTGCATAAAGAATCTCACCCTCCAAGGAGATTCCAGAAATATCAGAAGGGTCAAAGAAGAGAAAAAGATTGCTTCTCTTATCAATGTTATCATTGTGATAATATGGGACATATTGCTAAGAATTTTCCTGCCTTAAGGGAAGAATACAAGAAGAGAAATAACAAGACATCATGCCCATGTAGTTGAAGATGATGAGCCACCCACAAAGATGACTAAAGAAGAGATTGAAGATTATGTTTTATTTTCTTCCCTATGAGGATTTGTGATGCCTAGAGAGGATACTTGGCTCATAGACAGTGGTGCCTCTAAGCACATAACAGGCCAGAGAGACATTCTTTCTAGCCTTATAGAAAAAAAGTTTCCCCAGAAAGTTACACTCGGAGATGATTACCAGTACCCTATCAAAGGAGTGGGAGAATCCACCTACAAACTTGATTCAGGGACCCTGATGAAGATGAAAGATGTACTATATGTACCAGGTTTGACAAAGAAATTACTTTCCATATCAACTTTATATAAGAAAGGTTCCAGGGTTGCATTCATAGATGGTGAAGTTCTTATGTGGCCTAAAAGAAAATCCATAGAAGATGCAATTGTCATTGGAACAGAAGAAGGTGGTCTGTATAAGTTAAAAGGTCACTCATATGGAGACTTGACTCACTCCACTGATAGTCTATGTGAAATTTTCCATTGAAGACTAGCTCACATCAACTAAAAATCCTTACCATATGTAAGCAAGGTAGTCACAAGTCTACCATAATTCAAGGTTGATCATGAAGGTGTGTGCAAGGGATGTGCACAAGGAAAGAACATAAAGAATCATTTCCCAAAGAGTGAAAATAAAGCAGAAGGAATCTTGGAGCTCATCCACTCATATGTATGTGGTCCAATTCCATCAACCTATCTTAGTGGGTATGCATACTATGTGTCATTTATTGATGATTATTCTCGCAAGAGTTGGGTTTATTTCTTGAAATCAAAAGATGAAGTATTTGGAAAATTCAAGGAATTCAAAGCCTTGATAGAAAATATATCGAAAAGTCAGATAATGGAGGAGAATACGCCTCAAAAGAATTTGTAAACTTTTGCATAGATGCCAAGATTAAGAGGGAACTCACCACTCCTTATAATCCTCAGCAAAATGGTGTAGCATAAAGAAAGAATAGAACAATTATGGAAGCAATGAAGACTATAATCCACGATCAAGATCTTCCAATGCACTTATGGGTTGAAGAAACAAGAACAATAGTTTATGTCCAAAATGGATTATCCCATAGTGCACTTGGATTTAAAAACCCTAAGAAAATGTTCTCTGGAAAGAAGCCAAAAGTAAGCCATCTCAAAATATTTGGTTGTTCAGTGTTTGTACACATTCCAAAAGAAAGGAGAACTAAGTTGGACCCTTCAGGAAAGAAGGGAATATTTGTTGGATAATGTGAGGTCTCTAAGGCCTTCAAAATTTACATACCAGGTTACCATGATATTGAGATCAACAAATATGTAACCTTTGATGAATATGCATCACTCAAGAAATCAAGAAGATTCCATCTTGAATAAGTATATGAAGAAGAACCAGTATCTCCCAGAGTTGCAGAACCTGTGAAGGAAGTTACTGTTAACCCTAATGATGATATTCCAAAAGATAATGATATGATAGAATCTCAAGAACTTCCCTATATGAAGATCTCTCACAAGATAAAGACAACTTGGGCAAGGGAACTTATTCAATATGGAGAGAAGTATGGTTCCCCCGAAGGAACCATAAGACAAAGAAAGAAACCTAAGCCATTCTCCAGTTATATGGATTTGATGTGTGATATCATAGAAAAGGAACCTACTTGTTGTTCAGTCAATTTAATGTCTTAAATTGAAACCATAAATCATTGACCGGGGTTAGTAAACTGATGAAGTGTGCGTTCTCTATATGTGCTAGAAATTCTCTTTCAGTTTAGATCAATCTAACTACAAAATAACGAAAACTAGTTCATATAATCTATGAAATCAAAAAAGGAAAATGAAATTCAACTAACCTGTGAAATCAAAAACAACTAATGTATACTTAGTTACTCTAGCATTCAATTATGAAGTGTTACCTTCTTGAGATGATGTGTAAGCAACTATGTATACTTTAACTTCTAATGTCCTAGAAAAGCAAGTAAAGTGTGTAGAAAATAACTCAGTAATTGCATGTATTAAATATTCAACCATTCAATCTTGAAATATGATTAAATCAATTTCTTAGAATGATCTTTTTTTTTTTTTTTTGTTAATTTGTGCAGGACCTGCGATTAACCTGTGGCTTGAGAAACCGCGACTCAGGGGCATCTAAGCCGTCAAAATCACCCGGGGATTGCACCCGACCTGAGCCAAACCAACCCTTAACATGGTTGGATTTTTTGTCCCCGCAGGTTTCAAACCGGTGACTTTAACATCACGGAGTGGCTTAACAACACACTCCGTCACCGATTTTCCTACACCTCGGGGACTCTTTCTTAGAATGATCTTTAGGAATATCAGTTAATGCAATTAAATGAGGATCTTGAAATCAAATGTAAAAGCACAGAAAAGTAAAGCTCAATGATTGCATAGGTTGAACATTCAATCACCCAATTTGAAGTCACCTTCTTGGCCTGATCTTTTATTCAGTTATACAATGAATTGATAGTTTGATCTAAGAAAGTAAATAACAGAACATGAAAGGAAACTAAATAACTATGAGCTCTTGCCTCAAACTTAATCCAATTGGAAAATAAATAAGTCTTCCATATTGAAATGTTTTTAGAAAAGCAAAGATTACAGAGTCATCCTAAAACTAATATTAAGAAAGCAAATGAACTTTAATCTATAAACACAATTAAATGTCACACATTTTAGGTAGCTGATCTAAAAGTGTGAGAGATGGTAAATCGAGATGCTCCATATGTAAGCAAAACCAAGTCAAAATGAAGGAACATTCATGAGTAAGGTGCCACAATCTTATTCTGTATTCAAAGCTTGAGCATAACTCCAATTTTACACATGCCTTTTGAAAGAAGAAGGCTCTCTTATTTATACAAGAACATAAGAAACTACCCCATTAATGGAGATCCACTATTCTCTCCCTAGATCCATAAGAATCTCATATAGTTACAACTAAATGGATAAATGGAGATCCACTATTCTCTCCCTATATCTCTAGAGTTACCATCCAAATAGGAAATGATAAGACACATATCCTCATGATCCCATGATCTTCTCCATTCAAATTCGAATTTGATCTTGGGAGGCCACATAAAGGTCTTTTAGAAGCTTCCTTTTGACCTACACATGTCAACAATCTCATCCCACTTGTTAGGTATAAGTATATGCACATTATTTTCTAATTTTTAACCACAAATTCACTTAAAAATGCTAAGAATTAATAAAGTTTGGAAAAACATAAATGTGACCCAAAAATGATAATAGTATGGTAAATGTAATGAAATGGAGGTGGAGTGAAGGTGATAATATGGAAATATAGGTGAAAATGTAATGGAACTGAATGACAATTTCGAGGCCCAACACTTGCTTTGAAGAATCCATTCAGAAGAAAGAATGGGTGGATGCCATGACATATGAATACCAATCCATTATAAAGAATGATGTATGGGAAATAGTTCCCAGACCGAAGAACAAATATGTGGTATCTTCCAAATGGATATACAAGATAAAACATGTTGCAGATGAAAGTATTGAAAAACATAAAGCAAGGTTTGTAGCATGTGGCTTTTCTCAAAAGGAAGGCATTGATTATGAAGAGACATTTGCTCCTGTAGCAAGATACACTTATATCAGAACCATCCTATCTCTTGCAACCAATATGAAGTGGAATTTACACCAAATGGATGTGAAAACAACCTTCTTAAATGGTGTTATAGAATAAGAAGTGTATGTATAACAACCACAAGGGTTTGAAGTTGAATATAGAAAGACTCATGTCTGCAGGTTGAAGAAGGCTCTGTACGGATTGAAGCAAGATCCCAGAGCTTGGTATGGCAGAATTAATAGTTTCCTGACGAGCTTGAGATTTACCAAGAGTAAATTTGATTCTAACCTTTACTTCAAGGTTATGAATGATGATCCAGTTATATCACTGTTGTATGTGGATGCCTTATTCTTAGCTGGAGAAGAAAATCTCATCACAGATTGTAAGAAGAATCTCGCTGGAGAGTTTGAGATTAAAGACCTAGGCCTTATGCATTATTTCTTAGGTATTGAAGTTTGGAAGAGCCTAGAGAAGATCTTCCTTAACCAATGGAAGTATGATGTTGAAATGATGAAGAGGTTTGATATGTTTGAATGTAAATCCACGAACACACCCATGGAAACAAAGTTCAATCTCCTGGTGGATAGTTCGTTAGAATTGGTTGATACTACTATGTACATACAAATCATTGGATCGTTGATGTATCTAACGAATACCAGGCCCGATATATGCGTTTTTGTGAACACCTTGAGTCAGTATCTGGTAGAGCCCAGACATGTTCACCTTACAGCTGCAAAGCATGTGATGAGATACCTTAAGGGTACATTAGACTTTGGTCTATGTTATACTAGAGATCATGACTTCAGACTGGTTGGTTATACTGATTCAAATTCGGCTGGAAGTTTTTCTGATAGAAAGAGAAATTCATGATGTTGTTTCAGTATGGGGTCAGCCATCACTTCATGGCAGAGTAGGAAGCAATCCAATATTTCTCTCATCATGACATAAGCATAATACATTGTAGCATGTTCCTCCAGTTGTGAAGCCATATGGCTTTAGAAGTTGTTGATAAGTCTATTCGATCTGGAGATGGAAGTCACCGTGATTCTATGTGATAACCAGAGTTGCATAAAGATGATGGAGAACCCTGTGTTCCATGATAAGTCGAAGCACATATAAATATGGTATCACTACATTTGTGATATGGTGTAGAGGGGAGTTGTAAAGCTCCAATATGTTGACATAAATGAGCAGGTTGCAGATGTGTTGACCAAGCCTCTATCTCATGTAAAGTTTGAATACTTTCAAGACAAGCTTGGTATAATCCGAAAGGACCTCCCTCGAAAGGGGGAGTGATGTTGATGATATTATGGTATCCTGACCAACAATGGGTAGCTCCGTTAGGATTTTATATCCTAGGGGATTGATCATCCCTGGACAGATCCTGAAGGTCTAGTATGGATGGTCTGTCAAAGTACATGTGCATGTATATGCCAGCTGTGGTCAGTAGTGGTAGCTCCATTAGGATTTTATATCCTAGGAAATATTTTGATTCTTGAGCATATCGCGAAGGTCCAGTAAGGATGGTATGTCAGAGTACCGCGTGGCAGCTCTATTAGGATTTTATATCCTAGGGAATATTATTATTCTTGGGCAGATCCCAAAGGTTTGGTAAGGACAGTCTGTCAGAGTACAAAAAAATGTTGTTGTTGCACCTGCCTCATTATGTTGCTATATGATGATGATGTTGTTATCTCAGCCTCGTGCTGATGATGTTGCTCCAGCCTCGTGTTGTTGACTATGTTGTTTCTCCAGCCTCGTGTTGCTAATGATGTTGTTACTCCGGCCTCGTGTTGTTTATGATGTTGTGGCATCAACCTCGTGTTATTGATGATGTTATATAATCCTAGTGTTGTTGATGTTGTTGTTGTAGTTTTATACTAACTGATGTTGATGTTTCAGATTCCAACTCCATGTTGTGAACGATGATGATGATGTTATTCTAGCTCCATGTTGTGAACAATAATGATATTGACGGTGAGAAAAACTTATGATGATTTATAGATGTGCCAGTCAGTGTTTTATATGCTTATGATGTTGCTACCCTCTCTCTCTCTCTCTCTCCTGATGACGTTGTATTGTAGAATACCGTTATTATTAAGGGGGAGTGTTGAAATATTGTAACTGAAAAGAATATTCTAATTATAATTGAGTTATTATTATATAGATCAATCCCCTTTTTTGGATTGATCATGTCGAGACTTATGTATGAACAAATCCCCTATTGTGGATTGATCATGTCGGGACTTATGTATGACCAAATCACCTATTGTGGATTGGTCAAACCATATTTATATGGTGCTATTTGAGAAGTCGAACTCTAGGCCTTATTAAAGTGGTTTTATCCACTATTGCAAGAAGCCAACCCTTCCTGGTGAAGAGACACAACCCTAGTGCCCCTCAGCTAGTATAAATAAGAGAGGAAGGCACCTCATTCTTACACTCACTCAAGTCACTCATCTAGTGTGCAAGTTTTGAAGTATGTTGCAATTAGAAGAAGGAGAAGAGAGAGTGGCATTGCTTGGTCTTGGATATTCTCTACTGTTTGGTATTTATCTTGGCATTGTATTGGCAATCTATATTAAGGAATTTTTTGTTGGGTTTTCTCCCCCATGAGGGTTTCCTAGGATAAAATGTTGTGTACCTTGTGATTTTGTTTCTTTTAGTGATCTTGCTTATGTTATTATTGTCTAGTAAATTGAAAAGAACTTTATAACAACTCTAAATTTAACACAAATTGACCTCCTAAAGTGATCCAATGATTACAATAGAGGTCGATCCTTTTCACAAACTTAGGGATAAGACATCGCCAATATTCGACCTTGTAATTTACAAGCTTGAGATAAAAGTCAAGGTACCTAAAACCTGTTGATAAATTCACAAATTTGAAGGGGACAATTTCCTTGTGCGGGACTAAGTCCTCATACTGAACCCCTGAATAATGCAGGGTTGACTTATGAGGGTTCACTATCAGAACCGACGCCCGACATAAATAAAATAGAATGGAATCGATCTCCTCCCATTCTTGCATAGAAGCACTGGTCATGATAAGAACATCGTCCACAAAAAATAAATTGAGAATCTTAATCAACCTAGAAACCTTGACACATGAAAGATTACTTTCATATTGTGCCTGCTTGCGGAGTAAACTGAGACCTTCTATCACTAAAATAAAAAGAAGTGGGGATAAGGGACATCCTTGTCTTAAATAAATAATACAAAGGAAGTTGATGTAACAAAATTCATAATCCAATTTGTTATCATATAACCAAATCTCGATTGGAGAAGAGTCATCCGCAAAAAATCCCAATTTACACAGTTGTAAGCCTTCTGCAAATCAAGCTTCAATATAATGTCCTTTAAATTTTTCACTTTGATACCATGGAGACATTCCTTAGCAGTTCCAATCACATCCAGGATCTATCTACCCTTTAGGAACCCCAACTTCTCTCTAGAAAGAGACCGAGATAGTATTGGTTTAATCCTAGTTGCAATGAGTTTTGCAATAATTTTATAAGTCAAATTACAAAGGGCTATAGGTATGAAGTCACCAAAGGAAGAGGGATTGTTAAATTTTGGAATTAGAACTAGGAAGGTCGGGTTCAGTGACCTAATCACATGACCACATATCCTAGATTCCTCCACCGCCTCTAGAAGGTCATCCCCTACCAGCTCAAGAAAGGACAAAAAGAATTCTACCATCCACCCATTTGGCCCCGAACTCTTGTCCTTGCCAAATCCCTTAAGGAAAACTAGTATTTCCTCTTTGGTACATGGTTTTTCAAGTAAAAGATAATCCTCCTCTTCGACTATGTGTGGGTACTGTCAGACTGTGCATACTTGTTCAATAATTGAGTTATGTCCCGTTTCTGCGTAGAACTCTTTGAAGTGTCTATCCACTTCATTTACAAGGGCCTCCTATCCTGTATAGCATTGGTCATTCTCATCCTATATCTCCCAAATAATTTTTCAATTTCTCCTCTTACTAGCGAATTGATGATTTTTTTTTGTGTTTTGGTCTCCACTCTGCATCCAAATCGCTCTTCTCTTCTATCTCCACTTTTCCTCTTCTGCATGTAGGATCTTAGTACATTCTTCCTCTAAAATTTTTATATGAAGGTTTGCAATTGTTGATACCAACCCTTGTGATTTTTCCTAACAGTAATCCTCTAAGTTCTCCTCAATTTTATCAATCTTCAAGTGTTTTAGATTTCTTTATTCTTTTTCCCACACCTTTACTCTATGTTTTAGCTTTTTCAATTTCTAGACAAGTCTTTGTTGAGCAGAAGATTTGTCCAAGTTAGCCATATCTCTCCACAGCTCTTGCACTATAAGGAGGAACTCCTCTTCCCACAACCATGTGGGGTTCAACTTAAAAGGATAAGATGTAATATTAGGACTATTGTCAAATTGTAAAAGAACAGGTGCATGGTCTGAGATGTAGGGATAGCCGACCCTTGACCTATGTTTTCCAAATGAAGTGATCAGGTCCTCTAACATATATACCTGGTCCAGTCTTTTTGAGATTTCATCACGCCCGACTCTACCATTGCGCCAAGTGGGAATAACGTCATCGGAAACGATTTTGACTAAATGGTTTTCTTGGAGAATACCCTTGAAGTACCCCGCCATCGGGTCTAGTCTAGTTGTGTCACCCCACACCTCTCCAACACTGACTGTGAAATTTAAATCTCCAACAACTATCAATTTTTTGTGTGCAAGAAGGCCCCTGCTAACCATCTTGTCCCAAAATAATTTCCACTCTAAACATCGCCCATAATAGTTTAGGAAGGTAATCTATTGATTATCCTCAAGTAATGTACATGTTAGAAGAATACCACCACAACTAAAAAATTGAACAAGATTTAATATGAAAGGATCCCACACCACCATGAGACCCCCAGATCTACTAATAGAGATGAATGCACACACCAACCATTTTGGTCGTAAAGTAGTCACAAATGATCTAGCTTTCATATTCTCAACCAAGGTTTCATGAAAAAATAGGATATCGGGTAATATTCTCAAAAGTAATCTGTGGAGGGAAGTTGTCTTCGGAGCCCCTCCCACTCCTTATTATTTAAGGAGAGGAGGATCATTACTTTTCCTTGGCTATGGATTTAATTCCTCTAAGTGCCCCTTGTTCAGTTTTTTTGGTGTCTTGTAAAGATAGAGTGGAAGCACAAGCTACAATTTTCCTACATGCACTTCTAGTTTTAAGGGGAGAGATCTCATTCCCTAAACCCCTCGACCAAGAAAACTCCTTCCCAGCTACTTCCTCAGTTCGACCCTCCGCCCCTACATCGCACGAGAGTCCCTTTCAACTTATCTCAACTCGCCCCTGAAATATGGGAAGAGGAGTAGGTGTCAAGACCTATCGGTACGATGGGACCAGGGTGTCAAGAAACACTCCCAAGGATCTTTCCCCAACCTTTGAATCCCTAAAACCTTGTTTTAAACTTCTCCACCCCAAAGACCTAGAGGAAAGTCCCTCCTCCCCTCGATTATACATAGTAAGTTGTGTAGTCATCATCCCCCCCAAACCCTTGGCTAGAGTTATCCTTCCATTGGGTCTGTAACCCCCCCAGGAATTGCTCAGGGATAACACATGTAGGAAAATCAGGAGGAACTTCAATGTCTGGGATGGAGAAAGGATCTAGAGAGTCATGTTCCAAGGCAGAAAAAGAGTAATAAAGGTAAGGGCAAAGTTTTTTTAACTTACTAGTGACGGTGTCATGCATAGGTGGTGGGGTTTCCTCTATCCCAGTTGTGTTGTCTTCCCCATTCGAGTAAGATTCCACCCCATGGAATTCACAATGGGTCGCCTTCCTGATCATAAAATCTTCTGACTCCTTCTCCAGCACATACCCTTGACAATCCTTTTGTAAATGCCCAATTCTTTGACAAAAGGAGCATCTGACAGGGACTCCTAGATAGAATGTTTTTTGCCCCAAGACCCTCACCCTCCATTCTATGTCAATGTTCTCCAATAACCCACTGTGAATATCTATTTCAACCAAGACTTCCCTAATTCATTTATTAGGCCCCTTGAGGGCTTCTTCATCCATCATAACAAATCTGCCCAGTTAATTTCCAATGGATGCAAGTGCCTTAGCGTTCCAGAGTTGTAAAGGTATAATAGGGAGTAGAACCCAGATATGTTGAAACTGGAAGTAGTCATTTGTCTGGTCAAAACTTACCCTCCATCGCTTAAGCATGAGGTTGCCGCTATTGATGACCCACAACTTGCCTAAGACTTCCAATGTGTCTTCTGAGGATTTAAAGATGAATCCAAGCCAACCCCTAGAAAGGGTCACTACCTCTAGTGTGTAACCTAGTAGAGGAGCCCAAGTTCCACTCACCCACTAAGGTAAAATATGTATGCACATTGTTCGGTATGAGAGCCTCCCCACCAACGCACAAAGAACCAAATTGCATGACTCTTATAGCCCAATGTCACCCCCTAGAACCATCCTTTGTTTTACTTTGTTTGATTTCCACGGCTTCATCGATGAACCCTTACCTCCCTGAGCCTTGTGAATTCTCCCTGCTCTTCCAAGTGGTGAATTTCTCCATGTGTTGGCCTAACTATCTATTGTTTTTTGTGGTAAAAATTCTTGCAAAGAATGCATCCCTCCAGAGTAGGGTGAATTGAAGTTAGGAAGCTAGGAACT
>JZKD02S1255251.1:71660-81879 GCA_000966675.3 Picea glauca
AGATATCAAATGAGATGATATTCAAAACATGCCAATAGGGATGTCCAAAATAGTGTACAATGAGATAATCAAAGAAATAAGAATAATTTAATTGTGGGAAGAGCCATCCCAACAACAATGTGCATCTAACATATGTAAATATTGATTTCTTTATGTGTAATCACATAGTTCTATTGTAGAAAATAATCATTTTCATTTGTTTTATTTTTTCAAAAAAGAAGACAAAATGGAACCCATTCAACACATAAGACAAACAACAAGGCAGTGATAGGGGGGATTCCCAAATCTCAGCGGGAGGGATTAAACCCAAGGAAGAGTCCCAATTAGACTCTTCCATGTTTAAAATAAATAATCCTCTAGATTAACGACCCGATAGACTTTCGATGGGCGTTATGAAAAAAAGTTTAAAATTTTCCTTGTATTAGTATTTTTTATAATTTTTGTTGTTGAGAGATAAATGAAAAGGGAAAAATCTAAGTTAAGTGAGGGGAGGAAGAAAATTATTTTTGAAAGATAACTAAAATAAAAGTAAAATAAAATATCATAGTAATTATGTTAATCTAGGGATTAATCCTACAGAAAAAATTGCTTAAACATAAATATTTCAATGACAAAGAAATTAATTACTACAAGGAAAATAAATAAATAAAATACAAAAAAAATCTATAGCAAAAAGAAATAAAGAAACTACCATTTAGTCCTTGATCACCTACATAATTAATTCTACGGTATATTTTTGAAATGAACAACAAATAAATGATTAAAAGACATATATAATAATTAAACCCTAAATAGAAAACAAATTATAGATTTACTAAAATATTTATAAAAAAGAATCTCAAACATTAACCAGGATAACTTAAGCATATGATTATAATCCCTTATTAGACATCATGAGAAAACAAGTAGCAGTAGATTAATCCACCAATTGAATCATTCCACAATGATCCTCCAATCAATTTATTTTTGGCCATAACTATGGAGTAAAAATGAGTCCCAGCTACTAGGCCATATTAGGTACTCATGTACAATGCAACTAATGAACATTGAATAAAAATGAGGAAAGATGGAAAAACACGTGTGAACAAAACCCCCCCTCAAAAGACAATGCATCAAAATAAGAAAAGGAAGCTATGAGGAAACTGTGTTCTTCACTCCAAGATGATCCCGCAAAGTTTGAAACTTCAGCCCAGTGAAGGTCTTGGTGAAGATATCGATAGTCTTTTCGGAGGAAGTACAAAAATGCAGATCAGTGGTCCTGTCATGGACTAGATCTCTGATGAAATGCATGTGGACCCCAATGTGTTTGGTTTTCTTCCGTTGTATTGGATCTCTACGAAATCTCAATGTACTCTGATTTTCACACCATATGGCAGTGGGACAATGAAAAGGGATACCAAGCTCGATAAAGAAGTGTTGAAGACAAAGTGCCTGAATGACACAATTGACTACTCCTCTATACTCGGCCTCTGTGGAAGATAAATAAATGGTTGAATGCTTCTTACTTTACCAATAAATAGGGCATGACCCCAAACTAAGAGCGTAACAGGACGTGGACTTGCGATCTGTCCCATTTCCATCCCAATCTGAATCTATGAAGCCTATGAGATAAAATGCACATCCAACTGCATAGTGAATCCCATAACTCATGGTGCCCTGAACATATATGAGGATGTCCTTGGCAGCCTTCCAGTGCAAATCATGGGGCTCCTACATGTATCTGGAAACTGCTCCTACTGCATATGATATATCCGTACGGGTGTGGATGAGATATAGAATACTCCCCACCAACTGTTGATACAAAGTTTTTTCCACTAATGGTGTATCCCTACCATCCTCAAGTATGATCCCAGATAAGAAGGGTGTAGGTGTAGACTTATAGTCTGTCACGAGAAATCTATCCAGAAGATTCCTGACATACTTATCCTAAGAAATTTTGATGCCTGAAGCATCCTGACTAATCTCAAGACCAAGAAAGAAATGAAGTGGACCCATGTCCGTCATAGAGAACCTATCATGAAAAATATCTTTGACCACAACAATGGTTGAAGCAGAGCTACCAATGATCAAAATATCATAAAAATAGAGTACTAAAATCATCAAAGAGTTAGTAGTCCTCAGCATTTAAACATTGCAATCAGATTTACGCTTAACAAAATCATGTGAAAGCAAATAATAATCCATATTTTCATACCATGCTCTAGGTTCCTGCTTGAGGCCATAGAGTGACTTCTTCAGTATGCATACTAAAGATGAGTTCTAAATGAACCCCTGTGGTTGCTCCATGTAGATCGCCTTCAAAATATTTCCATGAATAAAATCATTCTTCACATCCATCTGGTGAACTTCACATCATTTGGTTGCTGCAATGGCTAGAACCAAGCGAATGGAGTCCATCTTTTCTACTGGAGCAAAGGTCTCATCATAATCTATCCCAGGAATATGCTGAAATCCTTTTGCAACTAATCTTTCCTTGTACCTTCTCACCTAACCATATGCTTCACTCTTGGTCTTATAGACCCATTTGCATCTGACAATTTTCCTCCCTGGTGGAAGTGGAACCAGATCCCAAGTCTAATTCTCTAGGAGTGAGACATACTCCTCCTGCATGGATACCTCCCATAAAGGATTTCCCACAACCTATAGATTTGTGGATCATAGGATTGAACCATATAGAAATGCATGGGCATTGTTGGTTCAAAAGATAAAAGTAGATGAGAAGGCTCGTCATGCTGAGATCGAGTCCTCCTCGAATCCAATGGATTCCCTGCAATGTCATCTACTTCCTAAAGTGTGGATTGTGGCCACTTGGGCATCTACTGAAGCTCTGATGCTCGCTCCTCATCTAGTTGTACTACCTACTCAACTCCATGTATAGAATCCCTTAAATTTGAGTCTGAATATGTAGGATATGAGTGTATGGAATAATCATCTTTGATGGATGGAACTGATGGAAGCACAAGATTCTCTGCATGTTGCACTGGAAGTGCATGCAAAGGACTCTCCTCATACTGAACACTGCGCTCAATGAAGAGTTGGTCTACAAAGGGATCAATTAACCTGTACCCCTTCACATCATCTAGATATCCCACAAAGATGCAAGGTGTGGTCTGTGGATCTAATGCTTTCCTCTTTTCAGGAGGAATATGGGCCCATGCATGAGATCCAAAGATGCAGAAGTCTATGACATCTAGTTTGTCACTTGTCCAAGCCTCAAAAGGTGTCATGTCCTCAACAGATCAATGAGGTGATATGTTATGTATACAATCATCATAGTTAAGTGCCTCAGACCAAATCTTGGAAGGAAGAGACCTCACATGCAACATGCAATTGG
This sequence comes from Picea glauca, assembly GCA_000966675.3. Lineage (NCBI taxonomy): Eukaryota > Viridiplantae > Streptophyta > Pinopsida > Pinales > Pinaceae > Picea > Picea glauca. Next base: position 74,995 of record JZKD02S1255251.1, read on the forward strand.
TCTTCTCCTTGAGAGATTTGTTCTTCCTTTGAGCAACTCCATTCTGTTGTGGAGTGTATGTAACTGTATGTTGCAACTAGATACCAGCCTCACAACAAATAATTTGAATATCTCTATTGATATACTCCCCCACCCATTTATGTACGAAAGATATTTATCTTATTCCCAGTATGTGTCTCTACTATATCTTTAAAGTCTTTGATATGCTCAAAAACTTCAGAATTTTTCGTGAGAAAATAAACCCAAGTATAGCGTGAGTAATCATCAATGGATGTAAGGGCATACCTTTCTTTGTTGATGGATGGATGTGGAAATGGACCCATGAGATCACTATGAAAAAGATCCAAGGAAGAGGAGGCTCTCCTTTCCTTCCTCTTTTCAAACTTCTCTTCAGGATGCTTACGAAGAATGCAACCTTCACAAACCCCTTCAGAAAAGTAAATATCTGGAAAGCCTTTGACCATTCCTTTCTTGGCAAGTCACTGCATGTACCTAAAGTTTAAATGACCAAATATCCCATGCCATACTATACTACTATCATCAACATGAGTTAATAGTAAGGAGGAGTTATGCTCAACAAACTTATTGAATTTATACAACCTTGATTTGCAATGTACCTCACCAATTGCAATAATGGAATTGTCATGCATGTCAAGTACATAAACTGAATCTAATTTAAATTCAACCTATTACCTGTCTAAGTGATCAGACAAACTGAGAGAATATTTATAGAAAGATTTGGAACATGTATGACATTCTCAAAACTGCCATTAGGGATTTCCACTCTTCCCTCTCTTGCTACTGCTACCAGAGTATCATCCCCCATGAGAATAAGGGGTCTAGAGCATAAAATCAAAGAAGTGAAAACTTCCTCTTTTGACGCCATATGATGTGATGCACTAGAATCTATAATCCATGAATCAAATGATGAATTAATTGCAACAAGAGCATGATGATTACCTTTCTTAGACGCATGATCTTCTTCCTTCTTCTTCTTGGCTCCTTCTAGAATGAAGTTTCCAAGGTTGTTCTGTTGAAGTACATGTGCCATAAGATCGATTTTCTTCTTCATGCATGTGGATTGTTCATGATTTGGTTTATTTCAGTAAGTGAATTTCTTTCCCTTCTTCTTCTTCTTTTCTTTGGAACTTGAACCTAAAGAGTCTTTAGAACCTGAAGAATCCTTCAAGGGTTTGGAATATCCCTCCTTCTTTGGCTTTGGTTGTGATTTCCCCTTTCCTTTCTATTTGGATGATGTTTTCAAATCATGCATGGTGAGTGCATGTTCTTTGGGATCCTTGATTAGGCCCATATGAATGGTTTTTTCCTGCTCATGTGTGAGAGAATCAATGAATTTCTCCATGGTAGGCATATTTCACTTTGTTCCCAAGAGATATCTTCCAGAATGGAAAGTGTAGACATAGAAAACATATTTTGGTCCTAACTTAGACAAGATTGTTAGAATAAGTTTCTCTACTTGTGTAGACTTATCAATACCACAAGATGCCAAGATTAATATCAAATATTTAAACTTGGTAAAGAAATCATGTATATTAAAAAAAAAAATAGGATCTAGGGTAATCAACTCTACCTCAGGTATATGACCTCTCATCTCATCATGCTTTCTAAATAGACTTTCCAAGGTGGTCCAGATCATGTTTGGAGTCTTGCATGAAGAAACATGAAACCATAGATCAATTGAAATCAATTCAAGAAGAACTCACGTGTCCTCACCCTTTTGTTTTGCCCATCTAGTCTTCTCAATTGTTGATGTATGTTCTGTTTATGTCCCCATCATCAAATTGTACAATCCTTTCCTTCTGAATTGGAATTCAGCCTTGGGATTCCAATTAAAATAATTGTATGGTGTGAGGATTACCATGAAGTTTGACTATATAATAGGTCTTGTACCCATCTCTCCCACTATTTATGAGAAACCCTAGAATTTACCCTCAATCTGAAAGTAAAACAAAATTCAGAAATCACTGCAAAAATGGTACTTTAAGAGGTTTTCTCACCTTTCCTTCTTACACAGAGCGACATGATCCTGGTTGTTGCACTTTGGTAGTGTAGTAGGGTGTGACATGTCCTTGTCACACTTTGATAGTGTACTAGGGTGCGACAAGTCCAAAATTGGAAAATTTCACAAGTCCAGGGTGCAACTGTCGCACCTTTCGACAGGGAGAAGTTGCGACAACTTCAACTTGTCGCACTTTTCAACAAAGAAAGGTTGTGACAATGTTCATTACATGGATTTTTCTCACCGAAACTCTGATTTTCCTCTTCTCTGGCTTGTCTGGCTTGTCTGGCTTTCTCCAAGCAACGTAGCTTTGATACCATGTCAATGTTTCATCGAAACCTGCACAGGAGACCTAGCTAAAGCAAGTACAAACAAAGCTTATCAAGAAAGAAATAGAGATTCAATATGGAAGAATGAAAAAATATATTCATGCTACTCCAATGAGCTAACCAATGATAATCATTGTGATCATTGAGATTCAATGAATGAGTGAAATACACTCATATATAGGAAAGAACATTCCATAATTAAGAAAAGCAATCAAGCAGTTAGATTTCCTTAGGAATGCATGCATGCATAATAGTGATGATCTAAATAGAAAGTTTAAAATAGAACTAGTCAGTTAACTCCCACTAAACTAGTGTGTTGAAAATAGAAATTTGTCCAACAACCTTGCGAACTTCAGAAGTCAAATACTTTTGTATCTGTCCTTTCTCTAATGTAGAGATGCTTCACACTTATTTCTCATTTTTTTGGATTTCTTCTTCAAACTAGTTTAAAACTTGAGTAGCTAGGAGGAATCCTTCATGGGGATCAAAATTGAGAAGATTATGCTATGATGTGTTGTCCTCAACCAAATCCCATGTTTTGAGGCAATAAATTCATTCTTCTTCAATTATTTTATGGGATTCATGGGCAATTTTCCCCATTAATTAGTGTCTTGTTCTAATTCATACAATTAAGTTTTGTTCAACAGCCTGATGTTGTGCTTGTCATGTCCCCCGGTTTTCAGGATTTGCTTGATGAAGTTCAATTGATCCTAAAATTTTCCTTGTTGTTCCTTGTAGATCAAGTGATATGTGTACAAAATGAACAACTGCATGATTAATTCCTATAAATTAAAAACTTTAGAGATAAAATGTCTTTTTATCTAAATATTGATTTCATCTTCCTCCAATAATTCTTCCTTAAAAGTTGGTTACTAATCCAAATGAATATTTGCGGTACTTTACTTGGTTTTCTAACTGAATAATATCTATTTTCCAAGGTTTTGAATTTATTTTGCTTCAAATATGTCTTTGTCCATTGTAGCATGTGATATGGCTAACTCAATTGACAGGAGGTCACTTAGTCTGGCTCTTTTTGTGTCTATTACCTATTCTTTAGTGGTACATAGGATATTAGTTTCTAGATCCACTTTCTTTATGTTTTGGGCTACTTGATAATAACTTGGTTTCTCTTTTTATAAGCAATAATTTCCAAATCTGCAACATCTTCCAATGGGTTAGGAATTGGTTGATGTTCTCAAGATTGAATATTTTATAGGCTTCTTGGAGTGATAACTTACTTCATGATTGATTCTTTACCCTTACTTGTTCTTAGCTTATGAATAATCACATCTTCCATAATCAGGTCTATGCCATTACTAGGAGGGGGTGTTGTTTGCCGCTCTGCTTGTTTTTTTTTATGGTTTCTCTATTCGTTGCTCTTCATGGTCAGATGACTATTGTTTTGATATATTCTTGTATTTAGTGGCATGATTCCCTTGATATGTATGTTGGCTTGTTGCTTCCCATTGAAGTTTTTATTGGTCCTTTTTATTTTCTCCTTCTTCTAGTCTTGTCTTCTCCATTGCTTCTAGTTTTTCTTTTTCTCTTCTTTCATTTTTATCCTTAAGTCTTTGTTCTTATTCTCATTTCCTTTTCTCTTGAGATCCATACTCTTGTTTTTTTCTCTAAGTCTTTATGATATTTATCTCTCACTTCAGCTACAATTTTTCCAGCTTCTTCCTTTTTTCTTTTTGATCCCCTCTTTAGTTTTGTATTTTTAACTCTTCTTCTTGTTGTCGTCTTCTTTTAATTTCCTCTTGTCTGTTTTTGTGCTTATATCTTCTTCTTCAACACTTTTTTTCCTTCATATTCTTCTTCCATATTCATTTCTACCTCAACCAATTGTTTCTTAATCACCTCCATCTAATCATTTGATGTCATACCACAAAAAGAGGCAAATTATTTGGATTTCATACTAAGTTGAACTTCTACCCAATCAATGGAATTCTCATATGGGTTATCATTATACAATTGTTTATGAATGTAGGGAAAAGTGATGGAAACCCTCTCACAATTCTTTGATACTAGGTCAACTGGATCATGTCTCCTAAATTGGCCTTGGGGAAACCTGTATTCGAGCATATGAAAATTATATGGAATAATTTTTTTCCTTTTAGCATCTTTAGCAAAAGAAACATTGAATCCTTGCAAAATGGTTTGGCATGCAATTTCACTCAATACATGTATGTTTGGTACATACTTGGATAGGAGGTGAGGTGCTATAGTTACTCCATACATCTTAAGGTAGGTGTAATCCTCTTGAAGTTAGCAATTCCCAATGCATTTAATTAGCCTTATAGTTTTTTTGGTCAGTCTTGGAAATTATTTACAAAAGATTAATTTGTAAAGGGGTGTTAGGAAGAAGTCATATATTCTAGCATAATTATTCTTATGTGATTTTTCCAATCTAGCTAGAAATAAATATTAAGTGGGGCTCATACATATGTTAAATCCAATTTATTATAGGGAATGGATTAGTTGCACAAACACATCCATCAAATAGGATACCATGTAAAAGGTAGGAACTACTCCAGGTTTGGCTTTTGCTTTTTGTGCCCTTTCTATCATCTTGTTCAAATAGTAAGATAAAATTGTTACCTAATTAAAGACACTCCCAATAGTGACAATGGTGTAAGCTAGGGGAAGCCAAGCATATTTGAAGTGGATACATTTATTGTCTCCATACAATCTGGCTATCAAAGCTATTGTGTAAATATAGGGGACCCTCACATTTTTCATCACATAAACACCATAATTTTTTCTAAAAAATATTTTGTCTTCTACCCACTGGTTGGTGAGTATTTCCTTGGTGCCATGTTCCTTATTGAATTTCTCTACAAGCCTTATTATCTTGTGTCTCTCATCTGTTGGATTACTGAGAGGGGGAGTGAATCAGTAATAGAGAAATTTAATCCTTTTTAACCATATAATCCAAGTGCTATATCAATGTAGCATTATCATCCAATAACTGCAAAGTAAATAAGCAATGAACAAATGAACATTCATACACATACAAAGTACACCAGTGTTTTACATGGAAACCCAAAGCGGGAGAAAACCACGAAATGATTTTTCTTATATGTCTTGAAGAATTACATTCATTAGAAGCACCAACTTCCTTTGTTTTTCAGTTGCAACAGGAAGGAGGCTCCAACCCCCTTGTTTCTCAGGCTACAACCTGAGGGAAGCTCCAACTCCCCTATTATCTGGATACAACCAGAAGGAGGCTACAACCCCCTATGTTCTCCAACTACAACCAGAAGGTGGCTACAACCACCTATCCTTGCCCCGTCCAACCGCCCTGAAGTAGAATTAGAATGATGGAACCACTGTCACACTATCACTATGAGATATACCACTATAAACCTATACCAATAAACCTGAACCATGCATCAACCTGTACCTCAACCTGTAATCAACATGTACCATAAACAAGTGCATCAACCATGCACCAACCTGTACCAAACAAACTGTAATCAACCAGTATCATAAACAAGTGTATCCAACCATGTACCAAGTATGTACCAATCATGTGTCAACTACTCATCAATATGTACCAACAACATCAACTATACACCTCATGTATGTGCCAACCCATCAACTACTTGTCTCAACCATGTACCCAACATGTACCTTAACCAAAATCCCTCATTAATTTCATCATCAAAATATGATTTGTAACTCTATAATAGATCTGGTGTATATGATCACATATCTGCAAACCTTCCTTAACTTTCACAACAAGAGACTAGCATTTTCATCAAACTTTTCTTTAGTCTCACATGACTAGTTTGGGATTAGTCAACAATGCTAACTTGAAATAATCATAACTGTGTACCTATAATGAATAAAGATATGAAAATAGTACACAATGTTCTTCAGTTTTTTTATGCAATTCCTCTAGGTGTCACTACCTGGAACCTCTCAGAAAAGGAGTTATAGAAAAAATGACATACCTTGCTGAATTTTGGCTTATTCTAGAGAGAGACCTTGTAGAGCGTGCTCCGCATGGAATATTTGTTGAATGGATATGAAAATGTTACCAAAAATACTGAAAACGGTAATCTAACCAACACATTTGGTCTTATTGAATTGTGATCTGTTATGAAGAAGTTATGACATTTTTACCGGAAACACCTGTTTTTGACTAGTTTCAGGACTAGACACAAACCCTATTTTCCACGGAGTGTAACTCCAAAAATGCAAAGACCCATAAGATGAATGTTTTATCACAGATACTTAAATATGTTTCATCAATGTCCTATCAATTTCATGGTCTGAATCATTTTAGAAAAAAAATTATTGCGAAAATGGTGAGATGACCTGTAAATAACATACCTTAGAAAGAATCATCAAAAGACTTTATCCTCCCTTGAATTTTGACCTTCTTTTCTTCACCTTCCCTCTGAAATTCGGCTTATATATCCTTTGGTTACCTCAGTCACCTATATATATTCAATATTCTCAAGTGTAATATAAAATGAGAGAGTCTTTCCTCTTATATATACTCTCCAAGTAGCTTCCTTAAAAGCATCT
>JZKD02S1255251.1:98197-109047 GCA_000966675.3 Picea glauca
ACTACTTTGACCTTTTGGGGCTTCTAGATGACATATGAGGGTCCTCCAACTTCGTAAGGCCATAACTCTCAAACCGTGAGGAGTTATGTGATGTTCCACATACCACTAGAAATGGCATGGCGTGTAATATCCATATAGAATAGTATTACCTACAAATATATCAAAACACATACCATTATCCATCAAACAAACTTGGGTCCATTACCCAAACTTGGGTTCTCCAACTTCTCATGGCCATAACTCTCTAACCGTGAGGAGTTATGTGATGTTCCAAATACCACCAGAAATGGAATGACATGTACTATCCATATAGAATAGTATTACCTTCAAATATATTAAAAATCATACCATTATAATAGAATAATATTACCTTTGTGCTACCAGAATCCACTACCGGACTTTCTTCAAGGGTTGACATCAATGACAACCAACCTTAATAAACATAAGCTACAATATTTTGTAATATATCTTCAGTTCTAAGTGTTGGTATGATCCAATACATCTCCTGGTATGACCCCAAGGGGAGTATATATGGGGTTAAATGTATATGGTATGACCCCAAAGGGGGTTTATATGGGTTAAATATACATGTAATGAATAAATGTATATGTAATCATGGTCGGCCTAATAATGAAGGGGAAAAATGTGTAATGCATGAATATGTATATATAGAGATCATGTAGTCATTATTGAATACATGTGAATATGATGTACGAATGTATTGGGGTATTTGGAGAAAGTTCTCTTATTCTTTAGGGATATGTTTTGTAACTCATCTTTCTTATCTATATTGGAGTTGTGCTCCATGCTCATATTGGTGTACATGGTGTGTACTTGCAACACCCCAGTTTTGATCCCCATAAATGTAATGTAATGCAAATACATGATTTAGGCCGGTGAGCCAAATAACATGGCCAAGGGCCAAATAATGTAAATGATGTACGTATTCATAGAAAATGCATCACTGGATGTGATACATGAGGGGCTAAATTGATGGGGGGATATGACTCTATGAGAGAGGAATGAGAGGGGGCTAAGGGGGGGAAAAGGGGCCAAAGATTGAAAATAATATTATTTTATTATGAACCAAAGTCATTTACCTTAGTTTATGTAAAAGGCATATAAATATTTAAGTGTGAAAAAGTAGTTGGGGAGGACTTTCTTGAGTGCCAAGTGGCTAGATGAAGCCATGTGTATTCATTCCTTAGTTTTGGAGAGTTTTCCATCATTCTTACATTCATTTAATCACTCATGGAGAGAATTAGAGGAGCATGGTACAGGTTGCAATGAAGGGAACTAAACCAATAAATGAGGATGAGATTGCTTGCATATAATTCTACTAAGGAAATTGTCATGGGGAAATCCATATAGATCCTAGCATTGATATTTTCCTAGCCAGTTTGTGTTGGAGCCTAGGAAATAAGTCTGACAACTTGAGGGATTGCATTACATAGAAGGGGGTCCACTTCTCTAGGTTGTGTAGACTAAAGGGGGAAAGAGAGATGGTGATTGGGATGATTGCATGAGAGAATAGGATAAAGACTTAATGGAAGTTGAGTTGAGAGAGTTCTTGTTTGTCCTTGTGGACTTATATCCCCAATTTGGGGGTGGATTTTTGTAGAAATACTTAGTGCAACAATGCATATGGCTGGGAGGAACGTCCCATGTTAGCGACTAGTTGTTGTATATTTTTTATAAAAGATAAGTGTTATTTATATGTGATTCTATTCTATTTTACTGTGTGTATTTATTCATTTAAATGTTGTACATTTAATGAATTGTTGTGAATTTATTATTTGCATGCTTAAATGAAGCATGTGTGAGTCTGCATGCCATTTTCATATGTAAGTTTATGGTATCAAAGTTAATGGTAGGGTGAAGTTGTGGAAATTAGTCAAAATTTCCAATGCCCTTCCATCCCAGCAAGAACAAGCCTGGTGGATAGGTACATTATAGTACTTTTGGTTTATCATGACATTTTAAGGTTTTGGTCCATAACAATTGGTTTTAGAGCATATGATCCTAAGGTTTTTCTCCTTTAAACGAGTCATATTCGGATTTTTTCTATAATTCTTTTTTGGAAATTTCAAACAATGAAATTTTTGGGATTCTGAGGATACATAGCTAAGTACTTGTGGCAAAAATTTCAAGTTTTGTGTCATTATACTTTTTCAATATAGCTTGTGGAAGTTAGGGTTTTTTATTAGTCATGAAATTAGTCTCAAATGAGTCATATTGGAATTTTTACTATAACTTTTTTTAGTGATGGTTCTATGCTTCACATATGTGTGAGATATAATCCAATCCAAATAATTTGAGCATGGCATAACTGGGGTCCTCACTGCAACATAATGGAGGTGAGACTTCTATATGTTTATAAATGTTTATTTTATGAGCAACAATAAATAAACATTACACATAGAAATCTCACATAAGAAGAGAAAATATCCATCAACGATCACATTGTATTAATGTACAATAAACATACATCACTCTCTTACATCAATACAGTATGTGAGGCCTCGTTATATAGAATTGAGGTGCTCATAACAAGATTTCCAATATAGCTAATTGTTACATAACTATCTCCACAAATATCTCCATAAATCTCTCTATGTGATCTCCATCCCTAACTTCTCTCAATGTCTTCATCTTTGATCATGCATAGACTTCTAGAGTAAGTTTACTTTAATAATGATTTCATCATAGCATACGTATGAATTATTCCTTCATAATTCCCCTTAATGAATACTTATTATTCAATATAGATGTCTTGAGTTGTGTTCATCATCTTTTTTTCTTCATATGTTTCTTTAGTTGTCATTGTCTCCCTGTATAAACATGAACTGCATCTTTCTTTGATAATTATAGATCTTGATTCAATCATCTGAACTGCGTCATCTTCATATCAAGGATTTATTTAGCTTACCCTTGACCTTCCCATGGGTTTTCTATGGTTTACCCTTCAACATTTACATCATACCTAGGGTTTTCCTTGGCTCACCCTTAACCATTAAAAGTTCAAAGTGATTTTGTCTTACCATGAACCATTCATTACATTATGTGGTTTCGGCTGACCACAAACCTACATCTGTCATTACAAAGTGGTTTTTAGTTTACCACACAAAAAAAAAAAAAATACCCATGATTCAATTGTCTCAAAGAAATGACTCAATAAACTGACAAATCTTCCTAAACATGTTTAACTTTACTTTAATGACAACTAGCCTTTGGAGGACCAACTAACTCACGAACTTTGTATGGGAGATATTGTTGTACATTGGAAGACTTCACCCTATAAAATCCTTTCAACATACAAAGAAAAAATTCTTCCATTCAGGTACATCTATCCAACCACATTGTACATGTATGTGAGGCTTTGATATTTCTCTATTCCAACTCTTGTGATGATCATGATTTGTAAGACCAAAAATACTCTAGGGATGTAAGTTCCAACATTTTTCCTTTGCATTCCCTGTTATGCCACAATGAATGCAACATTGTTCTTGCTTCTACACTTGGTTTTTTGTTGCATATTTTTCTCTTGGTTAGTTGCTATTTATGCTACTTGTAGATGATTCACCTATTGTCAATGTTTTTGCTTTCACGAATTTGATAGTTGAATTGCTTGTTGAACCTTCATAACCAAGGCCTTCATTTATTGTTCTTACACACATTTGTATGGGCTTATGGATACCTTGACCATTCTTTCCTAAACCTTTTCCATCATAACCTATATTATTCATAATTTTGGAACCAAATCCTTTTGTGTACTTCTCAAAGCAACCTATTTCAACATCTTCACTAAGAGATTCATCTTTAGAAATATCATTGGGATCATCATTCATAGCATCATCATTTGGAGTCTCGGAACAAGAGCGAGACATATGTAAATCCTGTACTACCCCCATGCTGAACCCCAATTGTAAATGTACATATGTTTATAGGTTGGTGAGCTAGGATATTATAGGCCAGAGTGCCTATGTGATTATTAGGCCGGAGAGCCTAGATGTTAAAGGAAAGAGAGCCTATTATTGTAAGATGTAATCATTCATACTATTAATGAAAATCACATCATTATTGCAGACCAACTAGACAAAAGAGTATGGGGGGATAAAATCCACTAGAAAGGGAAAATGGGCTAAGAGTCTAAGCTTAAGGGGCTAAGCTAAATAATATAGTCCTTAAAATTTTTAAAGTATGGATAATATATTATCCTAAGTTCCCAAAAAGAGGGAACAAATTACATGAAGGGGACAAATTTTAGTCTCTTATATGCCAAGTGTCACATATGACCCATGCATATATATTTTGGGGATTTAGTGTAATTCCAGGATCATTCCATGATGATTATTCCATCATTCCATCCTTCGTACCTGAGAGTGGTACTTTGCAACCTTTCGTATATGTGGGAGATGTTTCTAGCCAATGACATGAAGAGGCGGGTTGTCAGGACTGTATGTGATGGAAGAGGCGGGTTGTTAGGCCCGTGTGTTATTGAAGAAGCGGGTTTTCATGCCAGTGAGCATTCTCTCCAGGTGACAAAATTGTTGGGAATTAATTCCCAGGGTGCCAAGCTGCAACTACAGAGCTCTGAAGCTCCCTTTATGGATTATTGTTGAATCCCTAGAAGGGAAGTGGGGAAGATGAAGGACTGTTGAGAAAAGAATGGGCACACTTCCTGGGGTGGGAAAATCATGTGGGGGATGAGGGATTGTAGGATGTATGATAGAGTTGACACTGGAGTCTGATTTTTGGTGTTGTCTAAGAGACCTTATCCTCGCTTAGTATTCATTTTCCTTGCTAGAGTTTAGTCCCAGCTCGGGGGTGACCCACTGGTGAGAGTTATGAGCAATGCGGTCTATGGATGGGAGGAACGTGGAAGGTCTACATGTTGTTGGTGGTTATTCATAAGATAAGTGTCTCTTAGGCGTTGTTTTAATGATTGTGTGTGTATGTAAGAAATTTATGTTATAACTATGTTTATAAATTATTGTTCTTAGCTGGTATAACTATGTTCATGCGCTAAGCATTATTTAGTAAATTGAATAGGTATCAGAGGTCGAAATTTTAGTGTGGCATTGCCCAGCTTGGACCGGGGATGTTACAAAGTGGTATCAAAGCTCTAGTTTCAACACTAAGCCTGCTTGGGCCAATTAACAAAGCATAGAATTGAAAGTTGCAGACTATGCAAGTAAATTGTTTGACAAAATGTCGGAAGGAATATGTCTGTAGTTTGTTTGATAAAATTACTGCAGTGAAATTGGGAGAATTTCATGGGGAATGTGAAGGATTTGAACCTAGGAAATGATAAATAATCGTTTACAATCTTTAATTGGGCATTATTCGGCCTAGTGGATTTCAAGAATTACAATACAACCATAATGTACCTGGAACTGGTTGGGTGAAATTGGGAAAAATCCCTAATTTCCATAATTAGAATCACGGGGAGTTTAAGGAAGTTGGCCCAGGGATGAAAATTCCCCAATTTGAGTCTTAATCTGACAATTTTCAGAAAAATAGTTGGTTGAATTATAGATTGAAGTGCACCTTGGTGAAATTGGGCGAAATTGAGCAAAATTCCCATTTTTGGTAGTGGAATTATGGAGAAATTAGACAAGAAAGGGGTTGAATTTCATGTGCCAATGTTAAATTGGTATACACAAGGCCATAATTGGTCATATTTAACTATACCTAGAGATTTAATGGTGGTCGGTAAAAGATAATTACAAATTGGGCATTTTGAGCATTTTGGAAAAAATTTGAAAATAGGTGAAATTGGAAAAATTTAGGAATTTTTTTGTACAATGATGTCAGCATGACGTGGGGGGAGACCACCTGTCAGCTGACATGGTAGACAGGTGACACGTATTTCCATGGTGGTAGGTATGGAAGATGTGGCAGGTGTGGCAAAGGTACATGGTGGTGGCATCTTCCTACCTTGTGGGACCTTGAACCCAGGACACACGACAACCCCATGTGAATTGCGGGAGGGTCCTGTGGGGTTATGTTAACCATAGGCCAGGGGGACACAATGCACTGATGCATGACATGTCACTCAGGGTTTAACCAAGGTTAATTTGTTTTACCCCTCTCCCTCATGTTAACGGTCAGAAAGGCTTGGGGGGTCGCAATGCATTATGCGGCATTGATCACGATCACTCCCAAAACCCCCATCGTCGAATCAACCAACATGAAACTTCATGCATGCATGAATAATGGGTGCGGGGTGGAACCCACACGTCCTTGCAACCAAATAAATGATTACCACCTGGAATCCATGTTGTGGGACCCGTAAGGTAAGGTAAGTGTGTCATGAAATAAAGGAAGATGAAAGGAGTAAAGCGAGGGAGAAGGTAGCAAAGGCCATTGGGGCAAGGCCAAGTGAGAAAGGGGCATGACATGGCACCAATTCAAGGTACTGTGTGGAATCATATTCCACATCCACATCCCAATCAACATAAGGAGGCTAAAATTATAAAAAAATAATGAAAATTACCAAAAACATTCAGTGTTTTACAGGTCAGTAACGTGCAAGCCATTTTCAAAGGCCTAAATGACATTTTTTAGAAGTCAAATTCAAAATTTTATGTCCTTATAGGACACAAGTTTTCACATCTCAAATAATAGAGCTCGAAGTGAGATTTATAATGGTGTAAACCATTCATCAAGAAGAATTAGTATGAGGGAGTTACAACCCAAACAATGGAGGGTAAATTTTAAGCCCCAATTAACTTCTGAGGGCCATAACTCCTTGCTTTGGAATCAGACCAGGACACAAAAGTAGTATACAAAAAGATCTCGAGCCATAGAATAAATCCATGGAGTCCAAATAGAAATTTGGGCACACAAAAATGTATAAGAGGGAATATAAGGTACATGTAGCATTCAAGGCCAAAAATATTAATTGGCCTGAAACTTCAGCAGGTTGTATCTTGTAGCTTGGAGCTCAAATGAGGGTGAAACTTGGCCAGAATGTACAAAGTATGGACATGAGTGAACCCAATTGATCTTTTGTCAAATTACCAAAGGATCAGGTAGTACAATTATGCTTAATCATAGTTAAAAATTGCACCTGGTTGAAGGAGTTTTTGGGTAAAAATCAAATTACTATAACTTTCTACTCAAAACTCATAATTGAGCAAGAAAGTAGTCATTGGAAAGGTATTGGTTAGAGGGGTCCACAAGATCACCTAGAATTGTGATATGATTAACAAAATTCATTGGAAGTTAGAAAGAATATTTCTGGTGACCATAAAGGGGCACAATTGTGCATATGTTACCAGAATTGTGAATTGTGGTTTTAGCTAACAAATGTGGTTGTATGCCTTATTTAACCATACTTTTTATAATTTTTATCTTATATAATAAATGTGTTGCAAGTATAGATTAAGGTTGATGATAAAACATAGAAAATTGTATTTAACAAAGTGGTATCTTCAGGTATGAGGAACAAGGTAGGGTCAGTTCTTCAAAATATGGAATGATTGCTTGAGGAAGATACCAGTTGAAGATGTCTATAATCAATGAGTAATATAGAAGACTTTAAATGGAAATAGGATTTGGAAAAATGTTTCATGATGAAAAATATGCATACCAATTGGGGATGTTGAGTAAGAGAGAGATCATCTATGTTTCATGATAAATCATGAGTAATGGGTATGCATGGAACTACAACCATGGAAGTGTGGAGAGAGGATTTTCATAACAGGTGAGAGGGTTGAAATTTGGTTAAAAATAAGCAAAGGTACTCAATGCAAGAGTGCGATGACAAGAATCTTTCACAAGATGATCAAAGGTCAAGACTGAACAATGTTAAGGTATAAGTCTAGGTGTAGCCATGAAGGCTTGGGAATCCACTACAAGAAATCCACTCCTACTAATCAAAGTGCTCAGTGGAATCAAGGTGAAAATAATAGCATTTAAATGGAGGAAGTAGTGAAATATTATTCACTCTAACAAAATCCAATGTTAGTATAAAGAGGTACAATGTGGGAATATTTTTTCTATGCAGATTGATATATCAAGATGCTAGTATTCTGACAAAAATCAACCTAGTGTATACATGGAGAAAAGGGAAACATATCCAAGGATAAGTCATATAGTTGTGGGGGCAGTACCTCCATTATTTTTATCAGAGTAGTGCAGTGGAAGCATGGTGTGAATGTTAGAACTTCAGTGGTGAAGTAATGAAGAGCATGTATGCTCAAGAGAACCAATTGTTGCATAAGCAATGCATTATGTACAGATTGGATCTAGAAGAATGCATTCAAGTTCCAAGGAAGGGTTTTTCCATACTAGGAAGAAATATTCTAGGATAGATTCAAGTCCTTGAACATATTAAGATAATGGAAGCAAGGTTCCAGAAGGGAAAACAATAAGGAACCATGAAGAAGTAAATGATTCTATGCTTGGTATAGAATGCAAAAGAAATAAAATTCGAGGAGAAACCATCTCAATTGAAAAAAGGGACATTTGTTAGCATTGCAACAAGATGGAGAATTGACTATGTAATTCATGTTTGAGGCTAGGTGGCTAAGAAAAGAGAAGGGGAAATTCAAGAAACCACAAGTCTTGAAGGGTTCAAAGAGAGCAAGTTGAATCATTTTGGTCCAGTAAAGAAAGTGATGTTGAATATCCAAAGTTAATCAGAGAGCATGGATGGAAATGTAATTTAGCCATGTATGAGTTGGATAAGAGGAATTCAAGTAATAATGGAATGTTGGAGATTAATATCCGCATAGTATATGGTTGGAAATGAAAAAGTAGCCAAGAATGGTTGGGATGGAAAAGTACTTAAGACAAAACCAAGCATGTGCAATGATTTCAACAAGAGTACAAAAGGATACCATAATTCAGTAAGAATTGAGGATAGCCAAGAACAACAAAGAAGGGATCTACATGAAGAAAGAGGCTGTTGCAATTGTGTAGCAACAAATATAATATGGCATGTTGGACAACCATACTTAGCATAAGAACTTGAATACAAATTCATTTATAAGAATGTTAAGGAGTAGTCTATTGTAGTCTATTGTTATATATAAGAATATGAATGTTGTTAATGGTGGTTGTTGTTCCGGGAAAGAGGAAGGTTATTGCATGGCTACAAATGATGTTGATGGTGTGGCTACATATGGAAGTCATCCATATAAAATGAAGTAACATAAAGATGACATGTGCATAAGAGGTTGGTGAAGGAGGCATGGGAACTCCTAGTGCTACCAACTAATCATGTAGCATCAAATTTATTTAAAGGTAGCTATGTAGGTATGAATTTTATGAATTTATGCTTCATAATTGTTGAGGAGAATTTAGGTAAGGATTCCCTCAACCAAAATTTATTTTATAAAATGACATTACTATAAAAATTGAATGCATTAATGGAAATAACATACCACTAGGTGTGGTAAAGGTTGAAGGCCTGTGATAATGATAAAAGATGATAACTTTTAAATGAATACATGTGATATACTAGCATGTCATGAATTTGTTGGTTATGAGTTAATAACCAAAGTAAGTGAAGGGGCATGGCCTTGTTATAGAAATGAATGTCGGTAAGGCTAATCATGTATAAGGCCATGACATTGTTGGATGTGGAAAGACTATAGTGCCACACAAGTTTCCAAGGGAACTTCCTATTTATAACTAATGTTTGGATGACAACCTTTTTTATAACACTATTGAACACCATAGAATTTTATTCTTGGTGTAGTGTTTGGGTCGAAAAGGAAGGAATCCAAAAGATTGTGCAAGCAATGGGAAGTGTATGGATGATGTGTCGAGGCATTAGCCAGACCTTCTAATCCATCATGGTGAGATGCATGACTTAGATTAAGGGAATTTTAAAATCAATGCAAGGGTGCATTGAATAGATATGCATGGAGAGTTTCACCCATACATAGTGTGTAAGTGGTAGAGTTGTATTCATGTATGATAGAGTTGTTATGCTTGAATGCATTTTGGTGAATATATGCATTTTTTGAATGCATTTTGGTGAATATACACATGTATATATGTTATTTAATGGAAATGATTATCCTAACAACTGAAATGCTACAATTATTACTAACGCATGGAATTGAGAATACTTTAGGGGCTGTTAGACATTGCAACATGAAAGTTGCAAGTCAAGTAGTCACATGAGCATTGAATGCCGAAAATTTATATTAAGGAAATAGAGTAATAAAAATAATGATGTTTAAAGAATGAAAAGCCTAATGGATGAAAATTGCTATGCAAAGAATGATAATTTCATTCTATTTAATAAACAATTTGATAGCCATGATTGAATTTGTAAGCATGAACAATTTTGAGATCACTTTGTGAACTTTTGTAGCTATTGCAATAAACTTATATTGTACAAGAAATACTAATAATTTGTTTGGATGAATACAAGATGGAAGTATTGTAGGAAAATTGGTCTCAAGTATGGTGCTGCTGGAAGCCATAATAAATATTGATGCTTGTTACTGCAACAACCAAGAAAATATGAGATGGAATTCTCATACTTGGGAAAACTATGAATTTCCTTATGCAAACCTTTTGAAATTCTAAATGAAATTGTTGCACGAGATTATTTCATGTTGACTGTATTTGTGTGATACATATGAAATGATAAT
This sequence comes from Picea glauca, assembly GCA_000966675.3. Taxonomy (NCBI): domain Eukaryota; kingdom Viridiplantae; phylum Streptophyta; class Pinopsida; order Pinales; family Pinaceae; genus Picea; species Picea glauca. The sequence continues at coordinate 108,817 of JZKD02S1255251.1, forward strand.
TATTGAAGCTGGACTGCTTAGGAAGGAAGGTTGTTGTTGGGACACTGAAGTCCCATGATTTCCAAAAAAATACAGATCCTTGATGGGGGTCTGGAGATAAGTTGGCTCTCTCCTTATGTGTGAAATCCTTGGCAAGATGGATCACTGAAGGACTGTACAACAGTGAAAGGATGCATGAGCTTGGAAGGGTGAGTGTGGAAAGGAAGAGGCAACTCAAGAATGCTACAGTGG
>JZKD02S1255251.1:138357-162730 GCA_000966675.3 Picea glauca
GAACAGGGGCAAGTTTGTATTTTTTAGGGACAAGCTTGGAGTGGTGAGTAACACTTTCCTCGATATGAGGGAGTGTTAAATTTTTAATTAAAATAAAGTACCAAGGCAAGTGTTTCTCTTCCCTAGGCACCTAAGGGGGAGAAAGTGCCTAATGTGGGTCCTAGTCAAATTAATTTGTGAGATGAAAATTAAAAGATAACTTTATGATTAAAGTGAGGGTGAGTGAAGAGACACCAAATCTCAGCCACCCATCTAATCTAATCTCAATCGTTAGATTAGAAAACCCCTCACCTTCCCTCATGAGGTCGACTTGGGCAAGAGGGCGCACCCATTCTTGGGTAGTTGAAGCATTCTTGTTGAGAGAACAAGAGAGAGCAAGAGAGAGCAAGAGAGAGGTCGAGCTGAAGAAAAGAGACAACATTTGCTGAAGGAGAGCACGCATCCCAAGGCAAAGAGAAGTACGAATTTCAAGGCAGCGGACAGCAAGGAAGAACAGGTTGTACCGTACGAATTTGTGGAGGTCGTACAACATTTAATGTGCACAAAAATCAAGGAGGACAATAGCTACAATTTATGAGAGTATTGGCATGCATTCCAAGGCTGTCGTACAACATTTATTGGCATAGAAATCGAGGTAACTACTGTAATAAATTTCTGAGTGTATTTTCGTACAGTCCATATAGTTTGGCACGAATTTTGAGGGTCGTACAACACGGTTTACAAGGAGCTATTCATGCTGGTTTTTCCATACAGTCTTAGCAGAGTTTTGGCACAAATTTTGGGATAGTCTGTACAACATTAATTGTTGGGACAACCGTACAGTTGTACGGATTTCTGGGACAAAAATCGAGGAGCATTTTCCAGGACTGTTCAAAAGGATTTTAGCGAAAGAAAGTCCAAATAAGTTTGTGTAAATTTCTGAAGATGAATATGCTGTAAAAGAAATTTCTCAGAAGCTCATAAATAATAAAAATCCCTCTCTCACTGGTTTTCCCCTTGTGGGTTTTTCCAGGGTCGAAGTTAGACTGAAAATCTTTGTGTCTATATTTTTTGAGTTTTGCATATTGGTGATATTTTATTTCTACGTTGAAAACAATGTTCAGAATCCTCATGTTTCAGTTCTGAAGTTTATTGCTGAGACATATGCTGAAACAGTGTTGAGACATATGCTGAAACAGTGCTGAGACATATGCTGAAACAGTGCTGAGACATATGCTGAAATAGTGCTGAGACATATGCTGAAACAGTGTTGTAACATATGCTGAAACACTGCTGAAACTGGGTTTGGCATTTAACTTTGGCTGAAAAATTAGCGAGACTGAAACTGGGTTGGGGTCTGAAATTTATACATATCTCATATCCATTACCCTCTTAATATCTAACTAATATCCAATATCCAAATAGGTCAAGGTCTTTACATATATACAATCACTTAGAAGTGGGAGGATTTATTTCTACCACTCTGCTCAGTGTTTCTACGTGGTTTGGTTTTGTTCAACCCCAAAAAATGGGAGATATGACTGAGCGGTAATGGTGGTGGAACTGGTTACATACACTATTGTATTTAAAATGGGATATATGACTGAGCAGTGATGGCGGTGGAATTGGTTATGGACACGATAATTTATTAGTAGCAATTTGTCAGTTGTTTTTATATGATTACGAGTGCTCGCAACTCCAGAATATAATTTTTTTTTCTACAGTTAAAATATATTTGTCCACCTAAAACTAGCTTAACCGACCTCCTTTCACTATGAAGGTGTAGTTATCTTGTGAACTGCTAGGGTTTCAAGGATTGTCCACATAAAGATATGAGGATTCTAGAGCTAAAACATTGTAATCATCATCTTCTTTTCAGATAATCTGTGCTGGTAAGCATATTTTCCTTACTATCATGCTTTCAGATAAATAATACTCTTTACAAAATTAATCGGCTGCAATTTTTTTCCTACTTGTCGTAAGCTTGAATTTTCAACAATTTATGGGGAATCTGGACTTTTTAAAGGGGAATCATTGATTTTCTGTGATAGATAAAATTAAATCTGGTTTTGTATTCTCGAGAAGTCTGGAAAATATGCATGGAGATGGATCCATGTCCCCTGGTATTGGGAAATTAAAAGTAAAAACTATTAAATAAACTTAAACAATCGAACTTCATGCTGAGTTTTAAAGTTTGAGTGCTCAATAATACTGCATATTTCTAGTAGCACATAGAATCCTTGAGCTTATGAAGGTCATTTGAAGAATTTTGCACGATTATGTTCTGGTAATGTTAGTGGATTTTTTTCTGGAAAGCTCCCTAAATGATACAACCAAGCTTTTGAGGTGAACAATAATCGTTGCAGGCGATTAAGCTACTCATTTAACTTTCTATTCGACTGGTCGGTCTACCTCTTTTTTTCCCTTTTCTTTTCTTTTTCTTTGACACCTTTTGCGAAAATGCCAAAGGATAAGTAGAATGGAACTAACTATGTGTTTTCAAAGAGTTCTTTATGGGAAATCCATTATTATAGTGGATTTAGTTTTTTTATTCCCAATTTCCACATAGGGGATCTAAGAACCCCCCTTATCAATGACAAAATATCAAAAGCATAACAGCTTGCTAGTTTTTAAATACCTCAAAACCCCGGTGTACAAAGAATTGGTCTCCGAGACTCGAAAATTTGTGAAGCACAAATATCAACCCCTAGACTCCTTCCAATGGTCGACAACACGTAAGCTATTGCCATCCCTGAAGAAAACTTTGCCAGTATTTTCCATGTCCAGACCAAAGACATTTGTAGAATGCGCACTATCAATCATAGTTGATCAACAACGATGCCCAATCGACAGATTCAACCAAGCTTAAGAAATCAAGACACGAGGAAGTGGAAATTTGTAAAACTTTTTAATGTTTACAAGTTCGAAGGTACTAATCACTTTTCCTTACTAGGATCTTATATTTTTAACCCGGTGTTTGCAAATTAGGTTTTCAAGGATTTTGGAACATGGTTAAATCTTGACTCCAAAACCTGTCGACCAAACCACCTTGTATCTATACACCTCCCTCTAGCTATCAAGCATGTCACTTCACACCTCCCACTAGCTATCAAGCATGCCACTTCACACCTTTCTCCCTCTCGTTGTCAAGAATGTAGCCTCACACCTCTTTGGTCTTGGTCAATACCATTTGTCTCAGCAAAAACTATTAGATCCAACAAAAACTATTTGTTCGAGGGGTATTGTGATTTGCTTCAATACCATGTTGTGAAATTCATCAAATATATACCTCTATCACCATTTCGGAAATCATGTCCACGGTTTTCATCAATTTTCAAATAAAACAATTTAATTGCAATATTTTTATGATTCTTATTAATAAATTTCATCAGCATACCTTTTCATTATCATTTTTAAAATATTGTTATAACTTAAAGATCATACATTTAATTATAGAATTTAACTTAAAATATATATCAAGTTCTTAAGTATATTGCTCTCTCTATCAAGTTCTTGAGTTTATCAAAAAGCATAATCTTTTCACCAATTTAAGAGTTATTGGAAGAGGTCATCATCATTTTCATTGCAATATCTTTATGATCCCAATTAAAAACATTGATATAAAAACTTTCCTCGAATTACTTCGACATTCCCATTCCTAAACTTTATTTATAAGAATATATTTGTGCCCTTTAGCCCAGTAATGTGGTACAGAAGGAATATCTTTATCGTATGGTGGTGGGAGGCTTAGGGTCTCCAACTTATATAATAACCGTGTCATGGAAGTAGTGCTCCAAACACAACACAAGATTAAACAATTCATTTGTCTTAAAAAAATTATCACAAGTTCATTGGGCTATAAATCTGATTGGACCATGTATTGGCCAGGTTTTGAACCAAAGACCGATGATGTCGAGCCTAGGAGATGTTGAGGTCTGATGTCCACGAAATTGAGCGAAAGTACAAGGGAATCTTCAAAACCCACACAATTCGATTGCGAGACCTCACACATAAATTTAATTTATTAGTAATTATTTTGAGCAAACAAATCCCAATATCGAGTACATTTTTCTTCTGAGACAAATGTGTCTCATAAAGTGGATTCAAGAGAACATTGTTATTAGGAATATCGAACAATTTGAGGATAATCAAATTTATATAATTTTTGTTTTAGATAATCAAACTTTAAATAAATGTTTGGGATTTTGTAATAATCAATTTTATATAATATTCATGGAGTTTTGTGACGATGGCCAAATAAATTGGTGCTATCAATGCTAATATTAAGTTTTTTAGAATTTAGAATTGATAGTTAATAATATATTTAAGAAGAATAACAAAAAATTAGTCATGTAAATATCAATGCACTTAGTTTTTAATGTAGTCATGTAAATACCAATACACTTCAATTTCTAAATATTGTGAAATTTATAAAAATGATCTCCCAATATTTATAATTATTAGAAATGTATATTGGATTAGGTATGATAGATTCTTTTCCCAAATGATTAATCAAAGATTCCAAAACTTATAGAGGATTAGTTTACAGTGTATATATGATTGGATGATTAGTTGAATTTAGAAATCATTTTGTGGCGAATCCCCTCGAGCATGTATGAATGAAACCCAGACTTGAATTTCACTTCAAAAAATGAATAAACACGGTACATTTAGCACGTTTTGCACGGCTAATGGAATGCACTAAGACACTTTTTACATCTTAAAGTAGGATTCAACTGTCAAAAATGCTAAAACATTTCAAGCTAATCACTTCATAAAGTAATAGAACAGGAACATTATGCAAGTTTCGAAGGGCTTACAGATTGCAATATGACTATTTTAACATCTTTTGGTGGCATTTAATGGTCAAACACCTTGTAATGTTTTAGCTCAAATGTAGTGCTAATGGGACTTCACCGAGAAAAACTCAATAAATCCAAATGATTGTCTTATCCAAGATTTTAGTAGTGATTGTCGAGTCCCAACCGAAGAGATTGCACCCCAACTGCAAAGGTTGTAGAGGATTGAGACTAGACTTGCAAAGGACTACTTTCCAAAACTTCATTCATATAATTTCAAACATAACTAGTCCTTTTCGAAGAATATTGACCACTACAGCCGATGTGTCAGACATGGAGACATATGACATCAGGAGGTGCAAACAACGAAGAATTTAATGTATTACGGATCAAATTTTCACAATTCAAGAATAATGAAAGTGCATAATTTTCTTCATTCAAAGAGATAGATATTCACGAAGATAATGAGCTAAGAGAGCTCAAGATTCTTAAGAAAAAACCTTGTGTGCAAATCGACAATAATACAGACCTAAAGATTCAAAATATGAAATCTTTACACTCATCCAGTTAAAATCTTATAAGAAGATTGAACCTAAATACTCAAAAATTCATTGAATCATCAAATGCCTCCACTTTGAGCTTCATCGACAGGGTTTTCACTGGAATAAACGTCTATGTTGCTAAAATTAAAGTGTCGAAGATCAAGACTCTCTGCGACGTATGTGCACTGTAGAACAAGGCCTAGACACTTTCAAACCCTGGTTCTATTTTATGGTGTCTTTTATATTAATTTGATATATAGATCACTCAAATGAACATTGTTGTTGATTCTATTTTATCATTATAAGAAGAGATGAAAAAAATCGTTTGCACCTTGGAGGAGGAACTCTCTTTAAGTTTCATAGACATTCATGCTAACCTTTCAATACATTTAGTAGAAGATATTGAATTAGTTGGTGTCTAATGACTAAATGGATATTTTTCTTAAAAACCATGCATTTGTAATGCAAAATGCATATTCCAAACCTTGAATAGAAGGATGATATATTTTTATAAAATAATTCTAATTTGCAAATTAGTACATAAATTCACAACATGTTCAATGTTAATGCACTACTTATATAAAACCAAAAACATGGTAGAAAACAAAAGAGAATTTTTTTTTAAAGACAAATGGAAACTTATCACAATACAAAGAATAATCATAAAATGATTATTTCACAATAAATACATTATATATGACCAAAATGTTTTATCGTCTTACTTTAAGTCAAAAAATAATCATTATTTTCCAATAAATAGATTATACATGACCAAAATATTTTATAGTAGACTTTGTTCCATGCTTTACATGATTTGATAATATTTTGTTGATAGGAAAATTGTTGATAGACAAATACTAATGAGAGAGAGAAAATAAATCATTGTTACATAATTTTCATGCAACAAAATATTATGTGAACTTATACGAAAAAAGAAAAAAGAACATGAAGAAATTAAGATATTTAAAAAAAAATATTTGAGGAAAAACATTATTTTCTCGATTTCCCCTAAAAAATATTACACTAATATGAATTAAAAGAATGAATATTAGATCAATATCATGTAACTTCACGATTTCTAGAGTTTAAAAGACATGTTGATACATTACACTTATACCCTCCCATATATGTTAAAAACATGTTGATGCATTACACTTATACCCTCCAATATATGTTAAGGACATCATTTATAGGTGGATAAGGTGTATGAGAAGAGGTTGACAAAGATTTTGGAGTTTTTCCACCAAATACTTTATATAGTCAAACATGGTTTCTTATACTATGCATACTTAAAGAAGTTCTTCCACCAAATACTTTATATGACCAAACATAGTTTCTTATACTATAAGTACTTCAAGATAAAAGAATGTGATATTTCCATAATTTTAGTTACTTATATCATATAATATAGATAGAAATTATTAATATTTTTTTATTAAAAGATTAAATTTTCATATTTGATGGGATTTAGATAAGAAGGTTATTATTTTAATCAGTCCTTTTGAGGATTAAAAGAATTTGTAAGTTGTGTAGAAGGTATACAAAAATAGGTAATGCCTACCAATAATATTATGATATTATTGCTAACTTCGTCATCTTTTACATCATAAATTGTGATAATAATATTTTACATTAAACTAAGTGAATCAAATCTAAGATGCTCCATCCATTACTTTAAATTAATGTTGATTTGTAGCCAAATGAAAGGAACATAAACTAACCAACATACATAGTTTGAATTTATAAACAATGAAAAAAATGCATCACAAACAAACAATTTTGATTGAGACAAAATGATATTTATGTGTATATTGAGTGTAAAACATGCATCATAAAAAAACAATGCAGAGAAAATAATATTTAGATGTATAAACAATATAAGTGTGCATCATAAACCAGAATCATTCTCTCCTTGAAAAACATATATTTAGATTTATAAAGAAGAATACATTGTAATCACTTTAAGTCATACAAGAATATTTTTTAGTATATATACATTACAAACTTGTATTAAGATTAGATATTCAGTCCTTATCAAAAATAAATCAAAACATATATTTAGATTCACAAAGAAGAATAAACTGCAATCACTTTAAGTCATACAATAATATTTTTGAGTCTATATACATTACAAACTTGTATTAGTATTAGATATTCAATCCTTATCAAGAATAAATCAGAATTATTTATGATTACATAAAGATATTTAAATTTATATATAATAAATTTAAATATATTGAAAACAAACATAGAATCATTTAAATTATGGATTCATAATTAATATGATTAAGATTTATAAAAAAAAAAATGATTTTTAATATTTTTTAAAAATTAAAAAAAAATAAAACTGAATTCATAAAATTAAAATAATATTATGTATTATAATTTGGAATAATAATATTTTATATTAATTCACTTGTAGTTTAAAGATAGTTCAAGTTTCGTATATTATACCTTCTTAAAATTTATAAATTTTATTTATTTTACTTTTATTACTTAGATATTCTCATTCTCTTGTTTAAAGAGTATGCTAGTTTATATCATATCTTTTATATTTTTTATTTATACTACCTATTTAATTATGTACTTTGCATTTTCTGAAACCAATGTTAATATTAATATTAAAAGGTGGTGGTAGTAATTGGTGTTACAAATATATATTTGTAAAAGTAAAGCACTTTATAATTATGGTAAAGGATATTTTTAATTATTTATGCCATGAAAAATAAAGTTTGTTTTGCCTTTAGAATGTCAATCAAGGAATAAATTATATTGAGAGTGAAATTGTGGATAAGAATGAATAAAATATGTAGACAGCAAATTGAAATCTCATATAAAAGAAAAAATGAAAAGATCCTTTTACGTCACCGATACAACGTCACTCATGCATGGCCCCTGTGATTCCGCAAATCTTTGCGGAAGGCATTTATTTATTTAATTTAATTTATAAAAGATCTTCCACCTAAGAAAAGTCCACCGACCCACGTGAAAATGTGAGGACCAAAGAATTCAATTTGGAGTTGGCAAAGGCACATGAGATAAAGCACTTTGTTCACACCCATAGACTGCTCACTTTATTATTATTATAATTCATAAACCAACGTTGTAATTTTAAGTGAAAGAATCGCTCAATCATTTTTTGTAATTGAATAAATATTGCAATAAAGAACATGAATATGAGAAGTGTGATTATTTCTTGTTAATAAAAGTGATTTTGTGAAAGTAACGAATTTTCTTTGGAGATATTTATGTTCATATTTGATAAAGAGAAAGAAAATGTAATTTTCATTGATTTTAAGCCTATAAATTTGAAATTTATGTTGAATTTGATGTTGATTGAATAATTGTTTATGTTTGGTATTAGCTTTTTACAAAATATCATGAATTTTTTTGTTGGATGTGTTGGATTCATTCAATAAATTTAGCTACTTTATTTGTTTTGGTTTAAGTATGGAAGAACTCTTCATGTATAGATGTAATGAGTAGAGTGACGTCAATTGGGGTTAAGGGCACGAACCCTAAGAACACCGGAAAGGGTTGTGACCAATAGAGTAGTGAAGGGTTCTGTAATAGCTATGTTGAACATAAGAAAGACTCGCATCCCATGTATGTGGATAGTTGGAGGTTGTACATTCTCAAGATATGTACAATCATCCTGTTGACTACCTCTATATTTTCATCAATTTGTGATGGAAGGCAGTTGATTTGGTTGGCTCGGTGTCCATCGTTGACCACAGGTTGGACCATAAAGTACTAAGAAACCTACTCTCGCTATTTGAAATAATGGTTTGTGGCAGCACAAAATGAACCCAAACATGCTCAAAGAAGAGCTTAAAAGTCACTTTTACTATCATACTCTTCTTGTAGGGTGCCAAAATGGTCATCTTAGAAAATCGATCAGCAACCACAAATACACACTTGTTACCATGCTTGGTTAAGGACAAACCTAACATGCAATCCATGGAGATTGACTCCCAGGGTCTATTCAAAGCAAGTATAAGAGAGTACAACCCCAACTTCTTACTAGTAGGTTTGTCAATGGCACATGCAATGCATTGAGTTTGATATACCTGATAACGTCTTGTTGGAGCTTTGGATTATAGAAGTACTTTTGGAACACTACCATTGTCTTCTCCACATTGAAGTTCCCTACCAACCAATTGTAACGTGCCTCCCAAATCAACTTCTCACAGTCACTTGAAGGAACACAAAGATGGCCTAGATGGCGTAGAATTGCATCGTCAAGGTGAAATTTTTAAACTTGTTTACCTCCATCTAGTGAATGGTAGATAACAGCGAAGTCATGGTCATTGTCATACAATCGAGACCACCTAGAAGCCTCATGTCCACAAGAGTTAAGCATCATGGTTAGCGCCACAATCAAAGGTCAACTAAGGCAGTCCACAACATGGTTTGTGTTTCCCTTCGATGTACTTAATGTTCAAGTGGAATTATTGCAAGTACGTGGACACTTTTGATGACAGTGATTCTATAAGTTTCCTTGTGTCTACATGAATTACAACAACTTATAATTAGTGTGGATGATCCTTTCCTTTCCTAGAATATAATGCTTCCATTGTCAATATGCTTGCACAATGGAGTACATCTCCTATAATAGGCCATTGGATGTCCATGATGAATGAGCACTAGATTGATAGCATAATCTGAAGCATATGAGGCTCAACATGGAAGTGTTATTGCAAGTTTTATTAAACAAGGATCAGTGTCGAACATAGGTGATGTTTTAGAGCCTCAAATTCTTTTTGTAGTGACTTAGCCCACACAAACTTGGTTTTGGCTCCACCCTTGGTTACTTAGCTTAGAGGCCAAGTGATATGAGAGAACCCTACCAAGAGCCTATAGTAGAAATTGGTGAGGCCCAAAAAAATGTGCAACTCTATTAATGTCTTAAGGGCCAACCAATCATGAATGACTAGATCTTGGATGGATTGACATGCACACCATGCTCATCCATGGTGTATCCCAGATACAAAATTATCTACATATCCAATGAGCACTTCTCCAAATTGGCATATAACTTGTGTTGCCGCAAGGTGATTTAGAACTTGTTGAATGTGTTGCAAATGCTCAACCCAAGTTTTATTGAAGATGAGGATATTCTAGATAGATGACCATCAAGGAAATTGTGAATGGTGGCAAGAAATAAGAGTTTATATCTTCACCGTGATTTTATTTGAATGTTCCGTCATTGTGTATTATGTCATCAAGAGTCAATATGCAAACTCCATGCCTTTTTTTTAGCTTTTAAAGAAAGACCAAGAACCAAACACCGAAAATGAGCAGATCACTGGGCTTCACAATGATGTGCCCATAGTTGACTTTATTGTTTGGTGATTCTTCAATAATAAAAACATACACCTCTACTTGAAAATAGATTCATTTTCACTTGAGACCACTTGATTAAGATGTGAGGAAATCAACTAGGATTGGTTACCAAATCGGTTATCAAAGGTGGTGTCATCAATATCTAGCGGTTGCAATTCATGTGCTTTTGTTACTTGTTGCTTTCATGGATCCCTTATATAGGGTAACCATGTATTTGTCAATCCTCAACTCATTGTTTGTAAGGATTTCCAAATGATCTGTAAACTGTCGTGGATATTCCACTGGAACAATTTGTCACAACAGATCTAATAAAATACTAAAATCTTTACTATTAAGGTTAGTTTCCTTTAGATCTCCAGAATATTTAGTTAGTGATAAAATAGATAAAAATATTAAAATTAGAGAACAGTAAAACACATTCACACCATCCACAAATAAACATAATATATGACCCAAGAAACCAAATACGAGAGAAAACCCAGCTAGAAGGTGATGTTGCTTTGCTCTCTTTTCCCTGGTAAATAAATTATGCAAGTACAAAGAAAGAGGCACTCTCCGTGGAGTTGCCTTTGACCTGTGCCTTGTATGGGTGCTACAAAATATCTCCTCCTCTGTTATGCTCACAAAATACCACTCTCAGATGTTTTTGTCAACTATGGACCAAGATACAATGCAAAAGAATGGAACCCCTTCTCCTCTTACTGGCCCAATATTTAACATAGCCCGATAGCCATCTAGGGATAGGTTTTTTACTTCCCCAACCTTCAATTGTGATAAGGTTTTGGACCTTCTAGAATGTTTATAGAAAATCCACTATGTGGCTAGCCCCACATTTATAAGTAATGGATGTTGACGTGGCATTCACTCGCGCCATGGTGATCAATGTGGTAGATCAACTTGCGAGAGGCATAACTGTCTCATATGAACTCCGATTAACAAACGTTTTGCACTGTTGGAAAGGTATCAACATGTAGAATTTATAATATTCCTTCATAGTAATGTTTGGACCATAAACAGGTCATTTGATACCTCAAAATGGCTCTAGAAGATTTCTGACTATTTTTTGGACCCAAATTTCCAAATTTGGACAAGCCGCCAAAATGGTTCTACAAGTTGATTCCTCCAACTTTTCAACCCAAAAAGTAGTGAGATAGATGAAAAATAATATAATGATCCAATCTAGATCACAAAAGGGAAAAGAGAGACATGTTGGTACCTGCTAGGTCCAACGATGGAGGACTATTTAGAACAATGACTTCTTTGTCGCCACCTTGTTTTCATGTGTTCTTCAATATAGTGATCATGTTGTTGTTTCTTGCATTATCATGGTACATGGCTTACCAATCAAAGTTGGAGGGGTTGATGGATCGACTAAACATGGTGCTCATTTTGTGCCCAGTTGTGTTACTMTTGATATTCCACGGACTATATGTGGTGGAGAAGACAACATTGAATGGAAAATTGACTTCTTTGTGCCTATATTMTTTTTACACGCTCTTGAATTTGGTGATCCTATTGTTGCATGACCTATGAATGGACACTAAGGAGCTTTATGGGTCGATTAAACATGGTTCTTAGTTTGTGTYTGGTGGTGTTKCTCTTGATAGTCCACTTGATACTTGTGGTGGAGAACACAATGTTGCATCTACCTTGCTAGGAGCCCRAAACCAGTTGTTGATAGTTTTTTTTGTTTTTTACTTAACTATAAAATTGTAAAAGCATGGTTCTTCATAGTTTTCTAATGGAACCATAACCAACTAAAATTATTTTATTGAAACATTTTTCACTTGACCATCCATTTGTTAGTTTGTTTGCAATCCCTATGTTCATCCACTATGGATCCAACCTTTTAATTTCAAATGTATAAGCATTGCAGGAATTTTGAGCAGACAAACTCCTATGTTATCATTGCATGCACCTTATAACAATCACATGGGCATTGTTTAAAGCAAATTTTGGGCATTTATAAATTTTCAAGTTGGTAAGGGTATTGGGATGATGTTGCCACTATTGCCATTGCCACCATCCTTCCTTCCTTCCAAACTAGTAGGTTCTCAAATGTGTTGGAATTATTATATTTAACCCCAACTTAAAAATTTGTAACCAACTTAAATGGTTCTTGTTGATGTTTGTAGCTAATCATTTACTAATACTACATCTTTAACGTCAAATATGAGATTTAATAATCTAAAAAAGTGTTGTAATCCTTATTGTGAACAATTTTTATTTCTAATTTTTAAATTGCAATATTGATATTGGTTTCTCTTTTGTAACTATATATAATTTCACTTAAGATCTAAAATTGTTTTCTATGGGCTCTTCCATGCAAATTTAAATCTTGCTTTACCCTCCCATACATAGATTATTTCATTGTGAAAAACAAAATAAATAGAAAAAGTAATTGTTTTAAAGGAAAATTATCAATATCACTCTTTCTTCTCTTTATAGTATATATAATTTATCAATTTAAGTTTCCATTTTACCATACTGCTATTTTGTTATGACAAATGTAGATTTTGGTATTTCCATTTTATCATTTGTTATGATAAATGTAGATTTTGGTATTTCCATTTTACCATGTTTCATAAGTGGTTAATGGACCTTTCCTCTTTCATATTGTAGATTTTATCTTGTGTTTGATAATTTGCTTACATTATGAGAATCTTGTTTTACATATAATATATTTATTAGTGTTTTGTAATATGCAATAAACATGGAAAAATTGTTGTTAGAATTTTAAACTATAGAATGCCCTATAGGTGTATGTGAAGATTGGAAATACCACTCATAATTATTGAGGGCTTTCCGTTTTGTCAAAACAAATTTCAAATTTAAATTTTGTGAGATCAAACTTTTATCCATGAGATTCAACATTTAAATTTACTTTAAAATTTGGATTATTGTTATGCATTTATGAAATCAGACCTCTTCATTTGATTTCAATAAGTGCTTTAAAAATATTAGATGTTTCATATATATGCTTTTACCTTCACTGGATTATAGTAGTTTTGGTACATCTTTTGGGCTTTATTGTTTATTCTGCCGATTATTTCAGCGCACTTTTGCATTTCTTGGAGTAATTGTTAGCATGAGTTTTGGTGGTAGTAATGGTGGGTACATACTTAATAATTATATATAATTATATTTGTAAAAGTAACGTGTTTTAGAATTTTGATATAGGGGATTTTTGGGATAAGTCTAAATATTCTATTTTTTATTTTTTTTGGGTAACCATCACCTTCATCGTGTTATGTAATTATTGGTGAAATTGCAGTTTTCCATTATTTAAATTGTATTTTCAAACATATAAATAGATTTAGAGCCTAAAAAACCCTTATTGCAATCAAGTTGTTCTAACAATTCTTCTAAAATTTTGACCAAATTTTAGACAAAACTTATCATAAAATTATAAAAAAAAAATTAAAAAAATAAAATCTTTAGACTACTATGTTCCTTTATTAAAAAAAGTTTGTTTTGCCTCTAGAATGTCAATTAGAGAATAATTTAAATAAATTATATTGATTAATGAGAGAATAATTTAAATAGTTATATTGATTAAATTGTGAGTGAAAACATGAATATAATAAAATATAATTAATTAATAATTAATTAAAGATAAAATGTAATATTTCTGTAACCTTCTTTACGTCATGCACACAATGTCACTTAGGCACGGGGTCACATGTGATTGTGCAAATATTTGCAGAAGGCATTTATTTATTGAATTCATGTGCACTAATAGTCATAGTCTAAACGTTCTGCGTTTTGGCTATTTTCCGGTGATATTTTCCGACCATATTTGCCTAAAATCTGGCAAGAAATTATTGGATCTGTAGATTTGAGTGATTAATTCTATATAATCTAAGCACCCCAAGGGTTTTTCAGCGGGATGAATCCATTTATGCTTTCAGAAATGGATTTTAAACAACAAAAAACATGATTTCGTGCAGATTCATGTCGTCGGATTCAAGCGAAAAACAAAATCCAAAATGTAGAACAATTAGACAATGTCTCCACTAATATATTAGAGACCTTCCACGATATAAATAAATCTACCCACCCATGTGACATGTACATAACTTTTGGGTTGTACACCCAATGAATTCAATTTGGAGGTGGGATGGACCATGACATAAAGCACTTTGTTCACATCTAAAGATTGTTACCATACCAAATAATGATATGGGAAGGAATAGTGGCAGGTCCTCCATAAACGCACTTCAATGAATGTTTGCCTCAAACGTCAATGTACTCAACAAAATTCTTTTCTTGTTTTAAATCTAGGGGAATTGGTAACTGGTCAAGATTATCTGGGTGAGGCTTAAGCTCAAATTTGGTTGGTTGCCACTATAAATCTTAGGCTAGTGCCAATATCTGCAAGCCAACATCTAGCAAGAAACTTATGACTTAGCAAGAGCTGATATGTTCAGAGACACACCCGCGAGGATCCCACCCAATGGGGCACCTATTCTTCTAGCCTTATCAAAACGAGCCATAGTCTCATCAAAGATTTGAACCTAGGCAAAGAGAGTGCAAGCACAACCTCCCAACCATCTCGTCAAACCCCCTTGACGTACTCAACAAAATTCTTAGTAGGCATGTAAGGTAGAAGGTCAAAGGAAACTAACCAATTGTTTGGAAACATATCTTAAAAAAAAATTGTTCTGACATTGACTACAACTATTGAAGGATACACTCACCAAGAGTATTGTAAGAAAGCATTGGACCTCAAATTTACCCTACATCTTAGTCTTCACCCTAGAGGTGACAAACAAGTATTTGTGAAAAATATTTTTGGAAAATTATTACTCTAGAGATGGAGAGGTTTAGCTCCATTGATGTCATGAAAGCTAAGATTCGAGTCAAGAAAAGAATCGCTTTACATTGGTAGAAACTAATCTTTAATAACTAGAACATTGTCGTGCAATACCCATTATAGCATTGAAAAAAAATCAACCTTATACCTAGTGCTCTAGCTTTGTCGGGACTCTCAAAGAAAAGGGACAGTTGTGTCCTCCATTAAGACTATGAAAGCTTTTTTATCTAGAAGGGAGGCCAAAGGTTAATCGACCTATTTTAAATATACACTTCTTTGATTGGAAAACCCTTTGAGTAACATTAATTTTATTGTTTGTACAACTTCAAAAAAATCTCTTTAACACTTTGAAAAGGCTCTCATCTTGTCCTTCTACATGGATAATTTCACAATATCAATTCTAACTTTGAAGCCTGGCCCTATACCCACTAGGCCAGGAAGAAGACTATTTTATAAAATACAAATAAAGGCGTATAGTCAATGGCTTTTGGCCATCATTTTAAATGATCTTTGTTAGTGGTTATTTGATTATTGGGGTTTTTTCTTAAAAAAATTGATCATGATCAATTTGTTTGTCAAAGGTCTTTTCACTTTAAATTTTATGAGTGGGCTTAATTAAGCACAAGTTATCTATAAAGATAATTGTTCAAAGATAACATATGTATTTTTATTAGGACATGGTATCATAGTTTCAACCCATATTTAGAGACATTATCAAAATTCTCAATTTGAATGAAATTGTTGAATGTTACTCTTGAACATAAGGGCGTTAAATGTTACTATTTCCATTGCCACCACCCTTCCTTCCTTACTGACTAGTAGGTTCTCAAACATGTTGGAATTATTATATTTAACTCCAACTTAAAAATTTGCAACCAACTTTAATGGTTCTTGTTGATGTTTGTAGCTAATCATTTATTAATACTACATCTTTAACATCCAATACAAATTTAATAATGTAAAGAAGTGATGTAATCCTTATTGTGTACAATTTTTGTTTCTAATTTTTAAAATTACAATATTGATATTTGTTTCTGTTTTGTGACTATATGTTGAGATCTAAAATTGTTTGTTATGGGCTCTTCCATGCAAATTTAAATCTGTCTTTACCCTCCCATACATAGATTCTTTCATTGTGAAAAGAAAAACAAATAGAAAAAGTAATTGTTTTAAAGTAAAATCATCAATATCACGTTTTCTTTTTATTAGTCCTTGTCGAAGGCATAGAGGGACTATAGCGATCGATAATTCGTTGACTTCATATTAGTTTGTCCTTTGACTAAAAATATTTGCATAATCTTTATTGTTAGAACTGGAGAACTAAAAACATTGATTGGTATATAATAAAAAATACCATATATGTCATGATCTGATCGGATAACAGATTGGAGGTCTTATTGCCAACTTCACTATTCCCAATGTTTTATATGTTAGCATATCCAAAAAAAATTATCATCTACGCTCTTTCTGAATTTTTACTATTTTTATTAAAATGTTTAGATATCCAATGTTTTGAGCATCGAGAGTCAGTTTTTTATTAGTTGACTTCGTATTAGTTTGTCCTTTGACTAAATTTGTTTTTGCATAGTCTCTATTGTTCGAACTATTGTTATTATTATTACTATTTTTTTATTGTTATTATTTTATATTATTATAAAATAATATAATAATTATTTTGCATACGTAACAGACCTGGCACACTGCATTCTTTCTTAAATGTTTACACAGTGCGAGGCCCTTCAGCGGTCCTGACATAATTAAATGTTTACCTAACATGCCTCACAACCTTAAATGTTTACTTAACAGGCCTGTTACAATACATTTTCCTCTGATGTTTTTTATACAATGTTGTCTGCAGTAAATATGGGCAATATTGTTCTTCAGCGACATTACTAGTTCATTGGTTGATGCTTGCTCATTGCTTGTTCATTGGTTTCTTATTTGCGTGTTGTTGTTGCTCTTGTTTTCTTGTTTCTCTTGTTGCAGTTTGCACGCTTGGGATTCTGCAAACGCGATTGGAACTGTGCTTCTGTCGTTCCCCATTGATGGTTGGGTTTTTGTGCCATGTTTACCTTCCTATTCGTTGTTTTTTGTTTTCTATTTCCAGTTTGCAAGTGAAAAATTTCAATACTAGAGATGCCTGAGTCAAAATCCTCTTGCAGGACATCTTTGTATGTGATGAGAAAATTCGATTTCCTTTTTTATATGTCACTGTGGCTGGGATGGAGGTGGGTTCTGTGTCAAACATTGGTATTCAATTACAATACCAAGACATCATTACAGCCATGTTTCTCTGGTCATAGTAGTCACATACAAAAATGTTCTGCAAGAGGATTTTGATCACTCCCAGTATTGAAGATTCTTACTTGCAAACTGGAAGAAAAAACAAACAATGAATAGGGATGCAACCATGGTAGTGAAACTTACCCATGAATAGGGAACGACAGAAGTGCAGTTCCAATTGCAGATGCAGAATGCCAACCGTGCAAAATGCAAATTTATTGAATGTTTACACAGTGGGAGGCCTTTGGACGGTCCTCACATCCTTGAATGTTTACCTGACAGGCCTCACAGCCTGAAATGTTTTCTTAACAGGTGTGTTACAATACGTTTTCCTCCGATTTTTTGATACAATCTTGTCTGCAGTGAATTTGGAAAATATTGTTCTTCACCAGAATTCATGGTTGACTGGTTGATGTTTGCTCGTTGGTTCATTGGATGTTGTTTATTGTTGTTTGATTCAACTTTGCAGAGTTGAGGTCCTGCAACTGTAGTTGGGCCTCTTGGTACTTATTTACTGGTTTGTTGTTTGTTTCTTGCTCTTGTTTACTTCAACTTTGCAAGGTTGGGGTCTTGCATCCATAGTTGGAACTGTTGTTGTAGTTTGCAAGCCAGGGGTTGCGCTTCTGTCCTTCCCCATTCACCGGTAGATCTCAGTGCCACGGTTGCATTCCTGCATTACTTAACAGGCCTGTTAAAATACATTTTCCTCCGATTTTCTTTTATACAATGTTGTCTGCAGTGAATATGGGCAATATTGTTCTTCAACGACATTACTGGTTCACTGGTTGATGCTTGCTTGTTGCTTGTTCATTGGTTTCTTGTTTGCCTGTTGTTGTTGCTCTTGTTTGCCTATTGCTCTTGTTGCAGTTTGCATGCTTGGGATTCTGCAACCATGATTGGAATTGTGCTTCTGTCGTTCCCCATTGATTGGTGGGTTTCGTTGCTATGTTTACCTTCCTATTCGTTGTTTGTTGTTTGCTATATCCAGTTTGCAAGTGAAAATTTTCAATACTGGAGATGCATGAGTCAAAATCCTCTTGCATAACATCTTTGTATGTGAGGAGAAAATTCGATTTCCTTTTTTATATGTCATTGTGGCTGTGATGGAGGTGGGTTTTGTGTCGAACATTGGCGTTCAGGAACAAGACAAAGGCAACATTACAGTCCTGTTTCTCTAGTCATGGTAGTCACATACAAAGATGTTCTGCAAGAGGATTTTGATCACTCTGAGTATTAAAAATTCTTACTTGCAAAATGGAAAAAAATAAACAATGAATAGGGATGCAATCATGGAAATGAAACTTACCCTTGAATGGGGAGCAACAGAAGCGCAGTTTCAATTGCGGATGCAGAATTCCAACCGTGCAAACTGCAAATTTATTAAATGTTTACATTGTGGGAGGCCTTTGCATGGTCCTCACAGCCTTAAATGTTTACCTGAAAGGCCTCACAACCTGAAATGTTTGATTAACAGGTGTGTTACAATACATTTTCCTCCTATTTTTTTATACAATATTGTCTGCAATGAATTTGGGAAATATCGTTCTTCATCGACATTCCTGGTTGATTGGTTGATGCTTGCTCGTTGGTTCACTTGATGTTGCTTATTGTTGTTTGATTCAAATTTGAAGAGTTGAGGTCCTGCAGCTGCAGTTGGGCCTCTTTGTACTTGTTCACTGGTTTTTTGTTTGTTGCTTGCTCTTGTTTGTTTCAACTTTGCAAGGTTTGGGTCATGCATCCGCAGTTGAACATGTTGTATTTTGCAGGTCAGGGGTTGTGCTTCTGTCCTTCCCCATTCACCAGTGAGTCTCAGTGTCGTGGTTGCATTCCTGTTCGTTGGTTGTTGTTTTCTATTTCCAATTCGCAAGTAAGGATTTTTAATACTGGGAATTCCTGAGTCAAAATCCTCTTGCAGAACATTTTCGTATGTGACTACTATGACCAGAGAAACAAGAGTGTGATGATGTCTTGGTGTTGTTCTTGAAATTCGATGTTCGCTAGAGATCCCATCTCTGTCGCAACCATAGTGATATGGCAAAGGTTGAAAAATCTATGACAAGTGCATTTAGAAGAATATGCAAAGAACATGAAAGAAATCATATTGATACTATGCAAATGATACATGCACTTGGAAATACATTGCTTAATATGCAACAAATATCTACTCAACAAACAGTCGACGTTGCACTTTCCCTACCCCTGGACTGTGGTTCAAGGAAATGTGTCTTCACAAACACATCTCCACTTGAGAAACGCAAATTGGAACATGGTTTTACAGTTGGGCCACAAAAAATACTATTAAAATAAAATAATATGAAAAATATTGAAATAGATATAAACAACATCTCTTTGGACTTGAACTAGAGTTTGTCAAGCTCCAACTATATTTCATAGCTGAGAATGTTTTTCCTATAGTTAATTTATTTCTATGGATTCATAATTATGATACTAAGTGTTGTTGTGTGAGGGATAAAGTTCTTATCTCCCTTTCTTTTTCCTCTTCTATACTTACCCGTTTTTCCCTTTTCGTGTTCCCCTCTCTGGTTTTATACTTAGTCGTGTTTCTATGCTCGCGGGTTCCCGGGGTGGCGAACTAAAAAATCCTCATATCCATCTATATATTCACATCACGAGTCCGATCAACCGTCGTTCGTTTTCATACTTAGCCAATTTTATGACCGTGGGTTCGCAGATAGGCGCTATCGAACTCTCATGCCCCGTGTTCGGGGTATACATCTTGCACCCAAAACTTCGATGATCTACAATTCAACCCCGAACTCCTTGAAATCGCAAGCCTGAATCTACCTACAATGACTCCGTCTGACTGACTCGCCTTTCCATACTTAGTCGAGTCTTCAAAGTTTCGCGGGTTCACGGATTCCTGGGTTCACAAAAGTTTGAAAGCATTTTTCGCTCCCCTCCATCCCCGCCACCTTCCGCCGTTCCCAATGCACATTAATTATGTTTTTACTAGTGACAACTCACCAGGAAGGTTCGAAAAGATTGTCATTAATAAGCGAAAAGCTCAAGGACATCTCCCATTAAAATGCATTAACGGGCGAATATTATGAGATCTGCTGATTTTTTTGTGTCCATCTTGAATTGGCAAAAATTGTTGGTTATTTTAGTTTTTTTAAGGCATCATCATAGTAAGAGTGCAATATTGTGCTTCCTCACTGTCATCCACAAAGGTCTTGACGTCATGTCCCTCTTTAATATTGTGCATATATTACAGGTTGTCATATTTGAGAATATGCTTGCATATGGAAATGTTAACTCATATGTTATAAGTGACAACTCACCACACATATTTGAAAAGATTGGCATTAATAGGAGAAAAGGTCAAGGACATCTCCCATTAAAATGCATTAAACCAAGATTTACAGAAGATTATACTATCATCCTCCAGCATTCATTTTAAATACTTATTCCCATTTCCCTCTATCATCGAAAACTTGGGCTTTAAGGTGCCTTCCTTGTAATGTTCCTAGTCATCCAAATGTGAGACAACTTAGAGATGCCATTCAAGCCCAATTGAAAGATGAGGGAATGGTTTTATGTGACATCAACTTTGAGCGATTTTTTTTTTGTTAGCCAACAGAAACTCAGACACAAAAAAACCAAGTATCTTATGATTGGTATTCTCCCTGTATTTGATCCTTTGGTTGGTTGAAAGGCCTGCCTAAAGATTTGTATGTTGAACTTCTTTGTTTTGTTACTAGAAATTGAAAGGGAATTTCAAGTCACATGCAAAATGCTCCTTTGTTGAAGTATATAGCTTCTTCCAACAACACAGATTTGGCAAGTGTATCAAATCCTGCAGACCACACAAGAATTTATCTTTCGTCAGAGGAGTCRCACATATCATGGCTTATAAAATGGTCTAGAATATTCGAAAGTGATGCCAAATATTACTCCATGCACGAATATACTCAGAAGGAAATTATAAATTTGGATCCTCACGAATGTGAGAAACTATATGAGTGGGTGAATCAACATCCTAAAATTACAGAAGTTTCTATGTCAAAGTTTGTTGAGCAACTTCTGGGTGTGGTAACAGACTTGACAGAAATTCATCTTCTTTGTCAAATTTTTTTCACCGACCTCTGGATGTAGTAACAGACTCCACATGCAATCAACTTTCTATCACTACAACACGTTTTTTTCACTATTCCTATGCATATAATTGCGTCTGGGTCGAAGAGCTTGCCGCTCTTTGCAAGAATATTCTCCTGGCAGTTGAAGGTGGGTATATAATTAGGGAATGAGGCTCTCAAAAGTTTATGATTCCTGCATTGACAAGTAACTGGGAAAATTTAATGAGAAGGAATTATGGACTATGGACTTTGCAACACTTTCTGAAGATTACTTTATACTACCACCTTCTGCAAGAAATTTGACGTATTCAGGTAATGATTTGGTTTATGAAGATCACCTTTTACTACCACCTTCATGTAATGATTTTGTTTCCTTCTTTAGAAGAGACCTTGATGTAGTAGATATTTCAGAGCTATTTCCACCGAATATCAATCTTCCTGTTGTTTCCCATGCTTTGAATAAGGAGAATGCATTTCTTTTGTTGCAGTAGATCTGGTATTTGAAAAAAAATGGAATTTTCTCAATGCTTGAAGTATTGACTTGTCTGGTTCAAATAAATCGCCATGGCCTCACTGCAAGCATCTCTCAAGTTGTTCATCAGGATCACAGGTGGATAAGCACAAAGTGCCTTCCTGGTCATAGAGTGCTTCCATCCCTAGCTTGCGGTTGCACAGGTGCTTTTATTGCTACCTTCTTTCTTTGTCCTAGTGGTGGATCCTTCTATCCCAACCAACATGATGGAACTAAACTAGATCTAGGTAATTTGATCACTTCCGGGGATCTGAGTTGACTATATATTAATTTCGGTTAACTTAAAAATGTTTATGTGTGCAACCTAATGTTATACATAGAAAATACAATTTCTTATTTTTTAAAATATAAAATAATGTATTTTTTTAACACATGATTGTTCGAAAAGTTTCAGGCATTGTTTGGGATTCACGTCCTTCAAGGATGTTAATTAATTACACAATTAATATTGCTTGTGCCAATGCAATCGACCCGTCGTCGACTATGGCAATCACATTAACACTGTAATGTCAGATAATAAATGTCTGACATGTACCTAATGTCGAGGTCATCATCGCATAGGACACCCAACCTCCAAATATTTACGGACTCAAAACAACATTGTGATTGTCGTGACAAAGAAACACTAAAGTCAATGCTCTTTGCAGGTCTGACAACCCTGCAATCTAAGTGCTTTGACAATGACATGCCTTCTTTTTCACCGCATTACCACCCTGCAGTCAATGGCACTATTCCCATTGCCACTGCTAGTGTCAATGTTCGAAGCTAAAGCTATATGGAGCCTGGAATCACCGCCAGTGTGGATGCCTGAAGCTGAAGATACCTGGAGCCTGGGGTCACGACTTTATACACTTGACATTAGTATCAGTAGTGATCGAAAGTTGATTGTATGTCAATTTTGTTACTACATCCATAGTTCGCTCAACAAACTTTGAGATATAAGTTGGTTTCCTGTCAAGTCTATTACAACTTTGAGATAGAAGGTTCTGTAATTTTAGAATGTTGATTCAACCACTCATACAGTTTCTCACCTTCATGAGGATCCAAATTTATAATTTCCTTCCGAGTATACTTGGGTATGGAGTAATATTTGGCATCACTTCCGAATATTCTAGACCATTTTGTGAGCCACTCCTATGACAACAGATATATTCTGGTGTGATCTGCAGCATTTGATACACTTGCCAAGTCCGTGTTGCTGGAAGAAGCTATATACTTCAACAAAGGATCATTTTGCAAGTGACTTGAACATCCCTTCCAATTTAGAGCAATAAAACAAAGAAATTCAACATACAAATCTTCAAGTAGGCCTTTAAACCAAACAAACGATCGAATACAGGGAGAATACCAGTCACAAGATACTTGAAATTTTTGTCTCATCTTCTGTTGGCTAACATATTTTTTTTTCCCAAAGATGACGTCACATAAAACCACTCCCTTGTCTTTGAATTGGGCCTGAATTGCATCTCTAAGTTGTCTCATATGTGGATGACCAGGACCATTACAAGGAAGGCACCTTAAACCCCAATTTTTCGATGATAGAGGGAAATTAACACTTAGCAAAGTATGGAATGTTGAATAAAAAGCTAATGCAGGCAGACGATATCTAGAAGAGACAAACTATTCAAGAAGTTGGGATAGATCTAGCTGGCAACACCCATGAAGTCCAAGACCCAAAATTGATATTCAAATCGTTGTTTTTAACCAGGAAAACATTTGATGATCAAGTTGAAATCTATAAAATACTGTCTACAGGCTTGATTCTTGTACATATTTTCTTTTTTTGTCTGTAGGAGCCCCAATCGCAGTCATTATGGAAAACACATTTAAATTTCTGTAAATATGTGCTCAACTATTTCAAGACAATTATTTTGGGAAATAATCTCAGTTGTATTTTGTAACCCAGTTTATCTGAATATAAAATATTTGAGGTTTTTGTAAGGTGTTTTCCAATGTCTAATATTGTTTTTTTTTTTTTT
>JZKD02S1255251.1:176151-197410 GCA_000966675.3 Picea glauca
GTTTCATAAGTGGCTAATAGACCTTTAATGTTTCATATTGTAGATTTTATCTTGATAATTTTCTTACACTATGAACATTTCATTTTACATATAATAATCATAAGTGTTTTGTGTTTTGTAATATGTAATAAACATGGAAAAAATTGCTATTAGAATTCTAAAATATAAAGTGCCTTATATGTATATGTGAATATTGGAAATACCACTCATAATTATTGAGGGCTTTTCCTATTTTCAAAATAAATTTCAAATTTAAATTTTGTGAAACCAAATTTTTATCCATAAAATTCAACATTTAAATTTACTTTAAAATTTGGATTATTGTTATGTATTTATGAAATTACACGTTTCCATTTGATTTCAATACGTGCTTAAAATTATTAGATATTTCGTATATATGCTTTCACCTTCACTGGATTATATTAGTTTTTGTCACATCTTCTGTTTTTTTTTTTAATACTGCCCATTCGATCAACGTATTTTCGCACTACGTGGAGCAATTGCTAACATGAGTGTTTGTTTGTACATACATAATAATTATATATAATTATATTTATAAAAGTAAAGTGTTTTATATTTTTAAAATTTTTATATAAAGATTTTTTTTTTGGGACAAGTCCAAACATTTTTATTTTTTATCTTTTTTCGGTTAATTATCATCTTAATTGCAGTTTTCCATAATTTTTAAATTGCAAAATATATGAATAGATTCATAGTCTAAAAAAGTCCTTATTGCAACTAAATTATTCTATCAATTTTCCTAAATTTTTATCAAATTTTGAACAAAACCAATCAAAAAATAAAAATTAAAAATTAAAAAAAATGTTTAAATTACTGTATTCTTTTATTAAAAAAGGTTTATTTTACTTATAAAATGTCAATCAGAAAATAATTTAAATAAACTATATTAATTAATCAGAAAATAATTTAAATAAATTATATTGATTAAATCGTAAATAAAAACATAAATATAATATAATATAATATAATTAATTATTAAATAAAAATAAAACGAAAATAATTTAAATAAACTACATTGATTAATCAAAAAATAATTTAAATAAATTATATTGATTAAATCGTGAGTAAAAACATAAATATAATAAAATATAATTAATTAATTATTAATTAAAAATAAAACGTAATATTTCTGTAACCTTCTTTACGTCATGCACACAACGTCACCCAGGCACGGGGGTAGCATGTGATTGCGCAAATCTTTGCGGAAGGCATTTATTTATTGAGTTTATGTGCACGAATACATGAGAGACCTTCCACGGTATAAGGAACTCTACCCACCAAAGTGGCATGTACATAACTTCTGGGTTGTACACCCAATTAATTCAATTTGGAGGTGGGATGGACCATGACGTAAAGCACTTTGTTCACATCCAAAGATTGTTCCCATACCGAATAATTATATGGGAAGGAATAGTGGTAGGTCCTCCATTAACGCACTTCAATGAATGTTCACCTCAAACACCATTTTACTCAACAACATTCTTTTCTTGTTTTAAATCTAGGAGAATTGGTAACTCGTCGAGATTTTATGGGTGAGGTTTAGGTTCAAATCTGATTGGTTGCCACTATAAATCCTAGTCTAGTACCAATATCTACAAGCCAACGCCTAGTATGAAACTTTCAGAAACACACTCGCAGGGATCCCACTCAGTGGGGCACATATTCTTCTAGCCTTATCACAATGGGCCATAATCTCATCGAGGATTTGAACCTGGACGGGGAGAGTGCAAACACAACCTCCCAACCATCTCGTCAAACCCCCTCGACATACTCAACAAAATTCATAATAGGCATGTGAGGTAGAAGGTCAAAGGAAACTAACCTATTACTTGGAAACATATCTTAAAAAAAAATTGGTGTGACACCGACTACAACTATTGAAGGATACACTCACGAGGGGTATGGTAAGAAAGCATTAGACCTCAAATTTACCCTACCCCTAGAGGTGACAAAGAAATATTTGTGAAAACTCTTTTTGGAAAATTATTACTCTAGAGATGGAGAGGTTTAGCTCCATTGATGTCACGAAAGCTAAGATTCGAGTCAAGAAAAGAATCGCTTTACACTAGTAGAAACTAAACTTTACTATCTAAAACATTATCGTGCAATACCCATTATAACATTGAAAAGAAATCAACCTTATACCTAGTGCTCTATCTTAGTCCAAACTCTCAAAGCAAAGGAACGAGTCTTCCATTTAGACTATAAAGACTTGTTTATCTAAAAGGAAAGCCAAAGATTAATCAACCTATTTAAAAATACACTTCTTTGATTGAAAAACCCCTTTAATAACATTAATTTTATTATTAGTACAACTTCAAAAAAAAAATAACACTTTACAAAGGCTCTCATCTTATTGATAATTTCAAATATCAATTTTAACTTTAAAACGTAACTATAATTTCATAATATCAATTCTAACTTTGAAGCTTGCCCCTATACCCACTAGGACAACAAGGAAGAGACTATTTTATAAAATACAAATAAAGGTATATAGTCAATGGCTCTTGGCCATCATCATTAAATGATCTTTATTAGTGGTTATTTGATTATTGGGTCTCTTCTTAAGAACATTGATCATGATCAATTTGTTTGTCAAGGTATTTTCACTTTAAATTTTATGATTGAATTTAATTAAGCATGAGTTATGTATAAAGATTTTTGTTTAAGGATAGCATATGCATTTTTATTAGGACATGGTGTTCTAGCTGAAAACCCATATTTGGAGACATTATCAAAATTCTCAATTTAAATGAGATTGTTCAATGTTACTCTTAAATATAAGAGCGTTAAATCTTTTGTAACCATTGATAAAAATTTGGGTAAGTTTGCTACCCTAGGTCCGAATAATGTAAATGTGACATATTTAAGTTATGTTGGAATACCATTTATTTATATTTAACCAAATGCCTTCTTTCAAATTACAATGAAGAGTGAGAATTGCAGTTAGACATGGTGATCCGATTATATACACATTGCTTTTTGTTTCAAGCTATGTTTTGAACATGGGTATGTAGTTCAAGTTCTTGTCAAAATGTAAATGATTCTTAGGATATTATGCTAAATAATAATAATAATCCAAATGTAAAGGAATCTCAGGCTATTATGGAGAATAATAAATGTAAAGGAATCTCAAGCTATTATGGAGAATAATAATAATGATCATGGAAAATCTTAAAAAAGAAAACTTAAAGAATTCCTTTTGGGTGGGCCTCCAAAAAAAGTCTTGAAATGTAAGTATGTAGCTTTTGCAAAGGTTCTCCCTTCTCATTCACTAACACATGTAATAATGTAAATTTATATGCAATCATAATTCAGGAGTCAAACCCTCTATTGCTAGTCTCGATGCCAGACATCTCCCTTAGGGGAATAAAAAGGATGTATGGATCAATTACTTGAGACCAATGAAGGAAATTAATTCCTTTATATCTAATATGATGTAAAATAATTAAATCTGATGTAAAATAATTAAAGTTATCGGAATCTCCAACATTGTTACTATCTAATCATTTTGTTAGCTAAATTAAAATTTGAAAGAAAAAAAAAGAAGAAAAAGGACAACTCATCAAAATATACAATCTTAAACCAACAAAGTTAAAAGGGAGTAAGTTAAAAAGTGAACAAGCTCCATTTTTATGGTGAGTTTAAGATGAAGTAAGTTAAAAGGTGAAGGAATCTATCGGGAGTGAGTAAGAGAGTGGGGAGCGGATGACAAAAAAAAAACGAGTTCTGAGGATGAATATGTGGGCCATTCTGAGGGCTCTGCAGCTAGGGTTTGTTAGTCGCATCCCTATTTTCCTTGGAGATGGGCGAGTGCGGCGAAGGCATGGCGAACACGACGATGGTGTGGGCTACTTCCAGGGACAGCGTGGTTGCAGGCGAGGGTGAGGGTGTGGGGTTGGGAGAGCGTGGACAAGGGCGGAAGCTTCCAGGGTTTGCAATCTTGCGGAGCGACGCGACAGTTGCTGGGTTTGACGGTGATGGCAGAGGGGAGCTTCTGTGAGGGTCTGCGGTATGGAGGTGCTCTGCGGGAGGTGGAGCTTCAGAATCTGCGGCCTGTTTTGGGGGCAGAACTTCTTTTACCATTTGTTGTATCAATCTCTGCCATTTCTCTTGTTGCGCAACAGTTTTCTTTGGAGTATTGATGGAGGTTTTTTAGTGCTGTGTTTTTTTGATAGGCTCTCTTTTGGGTATCTTTGTGGAGGCTTTCACTAGCTATGTCTTGTATTTCTAGCTCTAGTTGGGCTTTGTGGACTTGTTGTAAGGGGAGGGTAATATTGTGGGTTTTTGGGGCCCCTTTTGGATGTTATCTGGGTTATTTAGTTGATGGTCATATGTAATAGAACAATTTATATTATGATATAATATAAAGCGGAATTTCCTGTGGAAAAGAAAAAGTTAAAAAGTGAACAAACTTAATTCATTTTCAAACTCTCAAAAACAAAATTCCATTATAAAAGTTTTCATCATCATGTAAAATTGTAATTTTTAACAAAAATTCTTACTAAATTTTAAAAAAATATCCGATGTTTTTTTTAAATTGTTCATTTAATTTATTGTTATTTACAAATATTATATATAACCAAATTAGTATATAACTTTGGACCAAAATTTGTCACCACCACAACAATTTGTAAAGGATAAGAAATATTAAACCTTGGATATCAAATCTTCAAACTTAAAATATCAAGCTCCTTGATTATGTATTAGAAGTCAAAATATTGAATAACAAAGTGATATTATTATAATAAATAATATCTTCAAGTTTAGCTAATACTTTGGAATTTCAATGGAATCTTTATATAACATTCATGACACAATAAAATTAATAGAAGTTTTAATTTAACTATTAACCATTTTCAAAGTAGAGTTATGATTATAAAATGGTATCTAGAGTAAACTCTAGAATCGTCAAGGTATAAGGTTAATGAACAACAAAGTTCGAAGTCATTATAATAATATATTTATTAAGAATTCAACATGTTATTTGTGGGAATTAAATATAGGTGGGAGAATAACAAACATTCCTCCCAACCACCTAAACTAAAACCAATTGACTAGACCACTTTTCTATATAAGTAATGGACTTCCATAAAACAAAATGTATGTAGTAAACTTATGTTTAGTTGAAGGTTTCTTTTTTAAATAAAACATTTAAATAATTATTTAAAGAGTTTAAATTTAGACTTATATATTTAGTTGAAAGTTTTTTTTTTTTTTTTTTTAAATAAAAATGTTGGATAATTATTTAATGAGTTTAATTTTTTATTTTTTTTATGAAACTTTTTTCAAAAAAAAATCTAATTTTTATTTTATTATAAAATGGAAATCATATTCTTTAAATGTTAAAAAAACAATATAAAGTATAAAATGGAAATCATATTCTTTAAATGTTAAAAAAACAATATAAAGTAAAGTAAATACATGTAAATATTATATTTTAAAAGAATATAGGTGCATATTATGCTCACAAGAATAAAATTACATATTAATAGAAACGTTGTTTCTTACTTTTTAAAAAATAATCCACAATCTTTATTTATTTTTTACTTCTTCCTATCATATTGTAAAAATAGTTATAGTAACTATATGTGAATTAGAAGGGAGATCAAAATTGATGCAGGAACATTCTGCTTCCAAAATCAAATATGTTTGACTAGACCTAGGGGTCTTGAGTTTATTTGAATTTAATTGTTTAAATGGTTGAAAATTCCTAAATTTGAAGGAATTCTAAAAAACTTGTATTAGTTGTGGAATGCATTGTAATTAAGTTAGTTCTCGAGAGTTGTGAGGACTTGGAGAGATCTTAGGGTTGGTTGTATCTCTCTTGAGTATATTGTCGATCTAGATTGAGGATTTAGTGGATCTAGAGGATCCTAGGGATTTGTGTGAGTGATTTTAGGATCTGAAACAAATTGTAGTTTCAGAATTCTTTTGTATTGATTTGTAACCCTAAGGGAAAGAGAGGGGTGGCCAATTGAAAGGAAATCAAGCCAATAGTAGAGAGAATGTTGAGAAGGCCATTAAGAGGCCTTATGTAATCTCGTGTACAATATATGTACAATTGAGTAATGGAAATCACTTTGTTTTGAGTGTTATAGGGAATTATTGGTTGAATACCTCTGTAAATTATGTGTGTGTTAATTCTATGTATGATTTGTATGCATGTTTCGGGGTTCAAATCATGGGAGTTACCCTCGTGCAAGTGAAATTGATCGACCATCAATCATTAGAGAGATCGATATATCTAAGGCAATAATTGGTCGATTAAGTTCATAGTTGAGCTCGTAGTGAGGTCGTGGGAGAACAAACATAGATTTTGTTCGTACGTAGGTGAATTGAAGGTCGAAACCCTTCAGAACAGAGCTCAAAACCCTTTACCAGGTGTAGAAGAACAACATTCATGGATTAAGATCAAGAGTCGATCATGACCGTCAGATAACTGCCAAGTTATCCATTTATGAGTTTAAGTTGAATGGACGATATTTGATCTGGAGGATAGGTTATCCAGAACGACGACTAAATGTGACCCTAAACTCGCCGCTCGAAGTCCGAAGCAACAATGGAAATGATTTCAGAGTTAGTATACCAGAGTGTGAGGTTAGAGAAGTACTCTGTGAAGGGAGGTTTGATCAATGGTCAAGATTGACCGTAGCATGGAAGAGATCAACGGTTGTAAGAAAATCTCAGAGTAGAGAGATCAATGGTCGTAAGGCGTCCAAGTGGCGCTGTGTTATTGTGACTTGGTATCAGAGTAGTAGAATGTCAGAATTCCTAGCATAGAAGAGACCCAACCAATGATGGATATTGGTTCATAATAGCTCAGATCGAGGGTCCATAAGGAGACGCGTGGCAGAGTCTTAGTGGTTGTCGGATTTAAGCCTTCGGGGTTAGAAGAATATGCCATCAAAAAGGAGTCCAACGAAGGAGGGAGACCAACTATCCAATACATTCAGAGTGATCTATATCAGTGCTAAGAGAGCGAGATGCATTCAGAGTGATCTATATCGGTGCTGAGAGAGTGAGATGCATTCAGAGTGATCTATATTGGTGTCGAGAGAGCGTTGTGTGGTGACTTTCTATTGAATGTTGGAGTAGACCCATCTAGGTCCAACAACAGGAAAAGGTCCGACAGAGAAACATCGATAGACGGTGGAGAACTATTCAGAGTTGAATAGATCTATGATTCAGGACAAGACACGTGGCAGGTCACCAGAATGACACATGGCAGCTGACAAAACCTGGACATGGCACCAACAAATGAGAAGAGGACACGTGGAAATGATGTGGATGAATGAGTAGGTGACATGTGGCTGAAGGATCCACAAGTATGAAGGCGACACATGGGAATATATGTGCAGATTGATTGGGGAAGAATTGACACAAAGAAATGAGCATAATTGTATATCTGGACAGATCGACAATGGAGACAATCCAAGCATTTGGAGTCTGAGAGGGGAGAGAAATACTATCAGAGCGACAATTTCAGAGTATCGCCACTGGAAATAGTTTGGTAGAAGGACCTTGGTACAAAGGAAATATGGATTAAGCTAGACTGTCCATCGGTACTGTGTAAGAATGAGATCCAACCGTCTGTCGACATAGTTGTTTCGGGGTTTGTCATGATACAACGATTGAAATGGTATCGACAAAAGCATCGAGGAATATTCTGTCGAGTGAATTGATGTGTTAGATCTGTCCATCCTCTTGGATATGCAATGTGGATCTTCCATTATGTGACAATTGACGACAGAGACGAAGGCTAAATTAAGCCTCAATAATATTAAGTGCGTGGTCACAACCCAAGGTCACCTGAAGGCGAGCTGTGGATTTAAGTGCATGGTTTATAAGATCCCGGTTGTAGTTGAAGTTTGTTGGCGCAGGCCATTTTGGGGAAAAGCATAGGAATTAATGAGGCAGTTAGGAAATGGACCAGAAAAGGAGCGTGCATCGGAAAGCAGGGAAAAGAAGTGTCGAGAAAGAAGGAAAGTCAAAGGAAGGAATAAAGATGCGGATCAACGAGAAAAATGGTTGGATTTTGGACTAGCCGTGCTTAGGAAGTTAGAAAGTGGACAAACCTAATCCACCTAGGGTTAGTGGGTTAGGGTTTTGGTCATTTTGGTAACAGGTAAATAACCTATTTTTGTAATATAAATAGATGGTAGTGAGATAAAGAAGGGATTGTTAGTGGTTGAGATGATCTTAGAGATAGTTTTTTAGAAAGGGATATGCATTGTAATCGAGGGTAAGGTCACAAGATATGGAGCTTAGTGCGATCTTGTCAGCCTCAACTGTAATGTGCGCAACACTATAAACTTTGATAAAGAATATCAAAAGAGTGAAGAAAACCAAATCTTTGTGGATGTATCCTAGGAGGGGTGAACCACGGTAAATTTGTGTCTCTGTGTGGAATGTTTATCTTATTTCTTGCAATTATTCAGTTATAATGAATGTATGAATCTATTAATAGTAAAATGCAATGCACAGTAGAATGACAAAATTATTACTGCAGAATTAAATCTAATGAATGTATCTGCTTACTGAATTGTAAATATGAGAAGTAATGATGTATTAATGCAAAAGAATAGTAGATCTAATATATTTTGAGGTGGAAATAATGTATATCATCCCCACAATAGCCTCCCTTCCTAGATTGCAGACATCTGGGTCCTGCAGTCACCTATAATCCATCTTGGGTGAGACTGCATTGTGCACTCTATGCAAAGTGTTTCCTTCTAGTCTCCAAAAGGGTCAATGGTTTGTAGGGTTTTGTTGGAAACCTAAAGTAGAACCCAGGTCAACACAAGAAACTTCCAAAAAATGGTTATGTTGTCAGCTGGAACCTAGAAGAACAAATTGGAAGGGACTTGTTGAGAAGAAAAGTGAAAAGAATGAAGTATTAGAAGGGGATGTTCAAACCATGGAATCCAATTAAACAGGAGATCGAACGATGGTTGAAAACAAAAGAGCTCAATTTTGTGCAGAAAGACAATAGAAACCCTAAGTATACACCGTGCCAATATTTGGAGAGGTACGTATTTACTGATCTTCATGAGGCATTTTTCTGTGAATTTCCACATTTGCTGTAGGAGTGGATACTGAGATTGAGTTATACTCACCCAACTAATCAGATAAGACTAGTAGAATGGAATACTAAAAATATTGCACAACTACAAAAATAAAATAATAAATTCACGCACCAGTCGATTTCTGGCTAGACAACATTATTGCATGTTTTATTACCGAGTTTGTGGTTGATACTGGAAAATCATCCACTGGCATGGATGATTTTGAGGTAATTGATATAGTGGATAATACTACACCTTATCCAGCATTGTTGGGACTGGATTGGGCATTTGGCAATCAAGCTATCATCAACTTGAAGATTAGGAAAATGATTTTTGAATCAGGAGAATATAGATTCATAGCACCATTAGATCCTTCAGAAGTTGGAAGATATGTTGAACCAACAACATAGAATTTTATTATAGAAGAGATAAATCATTTCTATAGAACTACCACACACAAGGAAGATTACATTAACCCAACAACAGATGGAATACTTAGCTGGAGAAGCATAAAATCGTGTGCTTCATATTCTAACGCAGGAGTGGAGAATTGACAACAATGTTTACATGAGATATCTACCAGAAGATGTGCAAGATTGACATGCACACTAAGATGGGTTGGCATAGAGGTAAAAAAACCTCCAAGTTTTTATGGTCAAAATGATTTGGAAGAATTCCTAAAAAAGTTTGAGTTAGAAGTTCTGGAAAGTCAAAGGTTATTATTTTTAGATATTGCATTGAAAACAACACCTACACGTTGGTGGGGTACTCATAAAGAGAAGATCCATGATTGGCATTAATGCAAAAGATTATTGCGCATCAGATTTGGCTTAGAACGAGAGAATAAACATATGGAGAAATACGATGGAAAAGAACATCCCAAAGAACATATAGACAAATGCATAACCCGATGTATATTGGTACCACCAGAGGAATGACCACATCACTTCATCCATTCCTTAGAAGGCATACCAAGAAATTGGTATACAGAATTGGAACTGCACAGAGGAATTGGAAATTTGACAGATTTGTAGCAAACTTTTGTAATCACTTTTGCATTTGAACATGAGTGTCCAGTGATGGATGCAACACTGAAGTTGATAAAAGAAAATATTTTTGAATAACCTGAAGTTTAAATTATAACATCTTATAAAAAACAAAATCAACAAACAATCAGACAATTGTTACATTGCTACCACGTCACAAAAGATGACCCAACAGAAGAAAACCTACACGATATTTAGATAAAAAACGTTGAAGGGGAAAGAGAAGTAAAGGGTCCATAGTTACAGTAAGAAGAACTTGCTGCACCACTGAACATAAAGAAGGTAAATATTGGAATATAAGAGAATCCAAAGATTTCAATTTTTGGTGACTATTGGGACAACCAGACAGTAGAAAAAAAAACTGAATTACTGTGCGAATACAATGACTTATTTGCAACAACGTTTTCATAAATGAAAGGGGTAGCAGGAGAACTTGGAGAAATGAAGATTCCTTTACAATTAGATACCAGACCAATAAGAAAGAGACCATATAGGATGAATCCAATATATAAACAAAAAGTTAAGGCATATATTGATAAAATGTTAGAGGCTACTATAATAAAACCTGTTGAAGAATCTGAGTGGATTATCCCTATGGTAGTTCAAGAGAAGAAGTAGGAGGAATAGGGATCTGTGTATACTTGAGGAATTTGAATGATGCCTTTCTGCATGATCCCTTCCCTACTCCATTTACATATGAGCTATTGGAAAATGTAGGAGGAAAAAAAGCATACTCATTTACTGATGGATTTTCAGGGTATCACCAAATCAAAATAGCACCAGAGGATCGTCACAAGACTACATTTTCCACATAATGGAGGTCATATCAATACACAATGATGTCATTTGGATTGAAAAATGCCCCTTCTATTGTTTCAAGAGTAGTGGTAGTTGCATTTAAAGATTTTATATATAAATTTTTAGAGGTTTATTTGAATGATTGGACATTATTTAGCCTATTGAAAGATCAAGTTGAAATTTTAAGATTAATGCTAGACAGGTGTAGACAATGTCAAATATATTTGAACATTAAGAAATGTATATTCAACGCACCATTTGGAATTTTGTTGGGGCATCTGGTTTGTAAACAGGGCCTACTGGTTGACCCTACAAATATTGTTGTCATTGTTAATTTACTATTGCCTAAGTCAGTGTGCCAATTAAGAGCCACACTAACTCATACATGCTACTATAGAAAGTTCATAAAGAGCTACACACAAATTATTGTGCCCATGGAGAAATTGTTAAATAAGGATATCAAGTTTTAGTGGAATGATGAGTGCTAACAAAGTTTGGACATCTTAAAGGAGAACATGGTGACAACACCAATTCTGGTGTTTCCAGATTGGTCAAAAGTGTTCCATGTTCATGGGGATGCATCTTCAATAGCACTTGGAGCAGTATTAACATAGCTAGGAGAAGGTGACATAGATCACCCAATAACATTTGCAAGTAGGAAACTGTCAGAGTCAGAACATAATTGTAATACAACAAAGAGAGAAGGTTTGGCTATGGTGTATGCATTACAAAAGTTCATACATTAATTATTATACCAACATTTTAAGATGTTCACAGATCACTCTTCTCTTAAATACTTGGTCAACAAGCCATCTGACCAAGAAATCTACCCACCCACGTGACATGTACATAAATTTTGGGTTGTACACCTAATGAATTCAATTTGGAGGTGGGATGGACCATGACATAAAGTACTTTTTTCACATCCAAAGATTGTTACCATACCAAATAATGATATGGGAAGGAATAGTGGAAGGTCCTCCATAAACGCACTTCAATGAATGTTTGCCTCAAAGGTCAATGTACTCAACAAAATTCTTTTCTTGTTTTAAATCTAGGGGAATTGGTAACTAGTCAAGATTATCTGGGCGAGGCTTAATTTCAAATTTGGCTAGTTGCCACTATAAATCCTAGGCTAGTGCCAATATATGCAAGCCAACATCTAGTAAGAAACATATGACTTAGCAAGAACTGAGACGTTTAGAGACACACCTACGGGGATCCCACCCAATGGGGCACCTGTTCTTCTAGCCTTATCAAAACAAGCCATAGTCTCATCAGGGATTTGAACCCGGGCAGGAAGAGTGAAAGCACGACTTCCCAACCATCTCGTCAAACCCCCTTGATGTACTCAACAAAATTCTTAGTAGGCGTGTAAGGTAGAAGGTCAAAGGAAACTAACCAATTGTTTGGAAACATATCTTAAAAAAAATGTTCTGACATTGACTACAAATGTTGAAGGATATACTCACCAAGGGTATGGTAAGAAAGCATTGGACCTCAAATTTACCCTACATCTTACTCTTCACCCTAGAGGTGACAAACAAAATATTTGTGAAAACTCTTTTTGGAAAATTATTACTCTTACATCTTAGTCTTCACCCTAGAGGTGACAACTGTTTAGCTCCATTGATGTCATGAAAGTAAGATTCGAGTCAAGAAAAGAATCGCTTTACACTGGTAGAAACTAATCTTTAATAACTAGAACATTGTCGTGCAATACCCATTATAGCATTAAAAAGAAATCAACCTTATACCTAGTGCTCTATCTTTGTCGGGACTCTCAAAGCAAAGGGATAACTGTGTCCTCCATTGAGACTATGAAATCTTGTTTATCTAAAAGGGAAGCCAAAGGTTAATCGACCTATTTTAAAGATACACTTCTTTGATTAGAAAACCCCTTGAGTAGCATTAATTTTATTATTGGTACAACTTCAAAAAAATCTCTTTAACACTTTGCAAAGGCTCTCATCTTGTCCTTATACATGGATAATTTCACAATATCAATTCTAACTTTGAAGCTTGACCCTATACCCACTAGGCCAACATTTTATAAAATACAAATAACGGTGTATAGTCAATGGCTTTTGGCCATCATTTTAAATGATATTTATTAGTGGTTATTTGATTATTGAGATTTTTTCTTAAGAACATTGATCATGATCAATTTATTTGTCAAAGGTCCTTTCACTTTAAATTTTATGAGTGAGCTTAATTACACACAAGTTATCTATAAATATACGTGTTCAAAGATAACATATGTATTTTTATTAGGACATGGTGTGCTAGTTTCAACCCATATTGGGAGAAATTATCAAAATTCTCAATTCAATGAAATTATTCAATGTTACTCTTGAACAAAAGGGCGTTAAATGTTACTATTTCCATTGCCACCACCCTTCCTCCACCCTTCCTTCCTTACTTTCTGACTAGTAGGTTCTCAAATGTGTTGGAATTATTATATTTAACTCTAACTTAAAAATTTGCAACCAATTTTAATGGTTTTTGTTGATGTTTGTAACTAATTATTTATTAATACTACATCTTTAATGTTCAGTACACAATTTAATAATATAAAGAAGTGATGTAATCCTTATTGTGTACCATTTTTATTTTTAATTTTTTAAATTGCAATGTGTAAAATCATGAAGATGGGTAACACTTTTGCTTATTTTATGAGAAAAAAAATTATATTTCCAGAGGTTCTTCAACTTCTGGTAAACAAAAGTATTTTTTTTATTTATAATTTCACTTTACAGGAAAAACAAAAATTGTGAAGAATTTTGTTAACTTTCTACTAACTATTTTTCAATTTTTTTATTGAGATTTGATATGTCAGTTTGGCAATTGTTTGACAGTATGTTCCTTTAAAATGAAGGGAAAGATAACGAGTTATGTTTCCCCTCCCACAATGTATCCATTATTAAACTTTTGTTTTTGACAGACGAAATATACTGCAACAATACACAAAGACTTTATTTTTTGATGTCTATAGTTTTGAATCTAATAAATAAATATTATAATTTCTACTATTTTTTAAAGTTGACCAATCTGAAAAAGTTTTATATTTTAAACACATGTTTTCCCCACCATGTATCTATCTTAATTTTCACTTAAAAGTAAAATCTAAAAATACCCTTTTGAAGAGAAAAGTTTACGGATTTTGAATATAAATTGTCCATAATTTTCCACTATGTATTTTTAGAGATATGGATTTTTCATTTCACTGAATCATAATATCACCTGAAAATATTATGCAATGATTTTTTTATAAAATTAAATAAAACTAGATAAAAACAATGAAAATGAAAACAAATTATATCCAATGAAAGTAGATTCAATTTTTAAAATGCTGGTATCAATTCTAAAACTAAATTCTGAGTATTTGTAGGAGTCTGCTACCTCCAAAGTTCAAGTAAGATGGAGAGAATTTGCAGTTTCCTGCAAACAATCTCATTTGAAGGTTTTCAGTCGAAATATTCTTTCGGTCGAAAATTATATTTTTTTTCGGCCGAAACCGTTTTTTAATGGAATCCGTTAAAAATAACCTTTCGTCCGAAATATGCTTATTGTAGGAAAACAATTCATTCTGAAAATATTGTACACGACTGTCGAGGGTGCCGTCGGGGCGTCATTCGATTTGACGTGTAAACTTTCAGCCAAAACATTACTAAAACATTTTTCAGTCAAAAAATCCTATCTTTTAGTCGAAAGAAAAAAGAGTTCGACTGAAAAAATGTTGCTAAAAATTTTGGACCCAATTCTCACAAAAGTGTTACCCATTTTCATAATTTTATCCCAATATTAATATTTGTTCCTCTTTTGTGACTATATGTTATTTCACTTAAAATCTAAAATTGTTTGTTATCAACTCTTCCATGCAAATTTAAATCTAGCTTTACCCTACCATACATAGATTATTTCATTGCGAAAAACAAAACAAATAGAAAAAGTAATTGTTTTAAAGTAAAATCATCAATATCACTTTTTCTTCTTATTGTATTGTATGTATAATTTATCAATTTAAGTTTGCATTTTACCATACTGATATTTGATATTTGTTATGATAAATGTAGTTTTTAGTATTTCCATTTTACGATGTTTCGTAAGTGGCTAATGAACCATTAATGTTTCATATTGTAGATTTTATCTTGTGTTTGATAATTTGCTTACAATATGAGAAGTTCGTTTTACACTTAATAATCATAAGTGTTTTGTGTTTTGTAATATGTAATAAACATGGAAGAAATTGCTATTAGAATTCTAAAATATAGAGTTCCCTATACGTGAACATTGGAAATACCACTCATTATTGAGGTCTTTCCATATTGTCAAAACAAATTTCAAATTTAAATTTCGTGAGACCAAATTTTTATCCCATGAAATTCCACATTTAAATTTACTTTAAAATTTAAATTATTGTTATGTATTTATAAAATTAGACTTTTCCATTTGATTTCAATACGTGCTTAAAAATATTAGATATTTCACATATATGCTTTCACTTTCATTGGATTATATTAGTTTTTGTCACATCTTTTGGGTTTATACTGCCCATTGGATGAGCGTATTTTTGCACTAAGTGGAGCAATTGCTAGCATTAGTGTGGGTAGTAGTAATTGTTGGTACATACATAATAATTATATATAATTATATTTGTAAAAGTAAAAGTAAAGTGTTTTATATTTTTAAAATTTTATATAAAGTTTTTTGAGATAAGTTTAAATATTTTTATTTTTTTGAATAATTATCACCCTAATTATCACCTTAATTGTAGTTTTTCATTGTTTAAATTGTATTTTCAAACATATGAATAGATTCAGAGCCTAAAAAACTTCTAATGCAATCAAATTTTGGATAACACTGATTAAAAAATTATATAAAAAAAAAAGTTAAAAAAAATGTTTAGACCATTATGTTTCTTTATTAAAAAAAAAATATTTTACCTATAGAATGTCAATTAGAAAATAATTTAAATAACTTACATTGATTAATCAGAAATAATTTAAATATATTATATTGATTAAATCGCGATATCATGTGATTGCGCAAATCCTTGTGGAAGGCATTTATTTATTGAATTTATGTGCACTAATATCTGAGAGACCTTCCACGGTATAAGAAAC
The DNA here is from genome assembly GCA_000966675.3 of Picea glauca. NCBI lineage: Eukaryota > Viridiplantae > Streptophyta > Pinopsida > Pinales > Pinaceae > Picea > Picea glauca. The sequence continues at coordinate 192,211 of JZKD02S1255251.1, forward strand.
TCTACCCACCAACGTGACATGTACATAACTTTTGCGTTATACACCCAATGGATTCAATTTCAAATTGGAGGTGGGATGGACCATGACGTAAAGCACTTTGTTCACATCCAAAGATCATTCCCATACCGAATAATGATATGGGAAGGAATAGTGGTAGGTCCTCCATTAACGCACTTCAATGAATGTTCACCTCAAACACCATTTTACTCAATAACATTCTTTTTTTGTTTTAAATCTAGGAGAATTGGTAACTCGTCGAGATTTTATGGGCGAGGTTTAGGTTCAAATATGGTTGGTTGCCACTATAAACCCTAGTCTAGTGCCAATACCTACAAGCCAACAACTAGCATGAAACTCATGACTTAGCAAGTATTGAGAGGTCCAGAGACACACTCACAGGGATCCCACTCAATGGGGCGCATATTCTTCTAGTCTTATCACAACAGGACATAGTCTCATCAAGGATTTGAACCTGGATGGGGAGAGTGCAAGCACAACCTCCCAACCATCTCGTCAAACCCCCTCAACGTACTCAACAAAATTCTTAGTAGGCATGTAAGGTAGAAGGTCAAAGGAAACTAACCTATTGCTTGGAAACATATCTTAATTTTTTTTTTTGTTGTGACATTGACTACATCTGTTGAAGGATACACTCATCAGGGGTATGGTAAGAAAGCATTGGACCTCAAATTTACCCTACCCCTAGATGTGACAAACAAATATTTTTGAAAACTCTTTTTGGAAAATTATTACTCTAGAGATGGAGAGGTTTAGCTCCATTGATGTCATGAAAGCTAAGATTCGAGTCAAGAAAAGAATCGCTTTACACTAGTAGAGACTAATCTTTACTAACTAGAACATTTTCATGCAATACCCATTATAGCATTGAAAAAATCAATTTATACCTAGTGCTCTATCTTTGTCCAAACTCTCAAAGAAAACGAACAACCGAGTCTTCCATTAAAACTATAAAGGCTTGTTTATCTAGAAGGAAGGCCAAAGATTAATCAACCTATTTAAAAATACACTTCTTTGATTGAAAAACCCCTTGAGTAACATTAATTTTATTATCAGTACAACTTCAAAAAAATCTCTTTAACACTTTGCAAAGGCTCTCATCTTATCCTTCTACATAGATAATTTCACAATATCAATTCTAACTTTAAAATTTAACTATAATTTCACAATATCAATTCTAACTTTGAAACTTCATCTTATCCTTCTACATAGATAATTTCACAATATCAATTCTAACTTTAAAATTTAATGATAATTTCACAATATGAATTCTAACTTTGAAACTTGACCCTATATCGACTAGGACAACAAGGAAGAAGACTATTTTTAAAAATACAAATAAAGGTGTATATTCAATGGCTCTTGGCCATCATTAAATGATCTTTATTAGTGGTTATATGATTATTGGGTCTTTTCTATTTTCCAAAGAAAATTTGCTCGAAATTATATTAGTCTTATAATTTCATTTACATCATAAAAAAAAACCATGACAATGGTCTTTCCACCAGTTCAGTGCATACATTACTAGTCACTGCTAGAGATAGGTCTTAACTTTCCTTTCCCAACTTCTCTATAATTAATGATCCTACTGAGATACTCCAATCAAAGATGATTACTAATCCATCACAAAAGTGGGAAGATGGATCATACAACAAATTCTCATCCTTCAAAGAAAAATTTTAGAACTGATCTTCTCAAAAAGTTATAAAAAATAAACCCCAAACCAGTGAAACTAAGGCCCGCCCACATAGATACCATAATTAAAAGAGATTTCTATGAGTCCGCAACTCAGCCTTCCCATTATGCAAAAAGTAATAGGTCAATATGCCTAGAGACCCAAGCAATGCTTGCTTGGAGAGAAGATCTGCTTCCTTATTATGGTCCCTAAAGATATGTATATAACTGATTTCTCGGAACTGAGAAGATAAATCCTTTTTTATGCATTTCCAACCTTCTAAGTTGCTGGCTTTTAAGATACAAATGTTTTTGAGCCAGTCAATAATACCCTTCAAGTCCCCAAAAATCTTGAGCTTCGAAATATTCCACATTTTTGCTAATATTAAAGTCACCCAAGCCCCTAGCAATTCTTCTTTTGAATTTGTGCCGCTCCCTCCATTTATGTGCCATCTACATAATTTCTGTGCTGAAAACTTAAACACTCCCCCAACCCCACAATTTAGGCCTTTTAAAATAGATGCCCCATCGAAATAAGCAATTAACTTATCAGTAACCTGAACCACCAGACTCCTCTTAATAACATTTTTTATATTTGGGTTGTTTCCAGAGCAGATGCTTCTAAGAGTTTTAATGAAAACATCCATCCAGTCAGGAGTTTTTTCCTCAAATAAGACTTTATTTATTTTGTGCCATATATTACAACAAACATGGACAACCAACAAAATTGAACAATCTTTGTCTTTCATCCCGGCTTCAAAGAAATGATAAAGTGAATGTCATTTCCAACGAAGATTTCTGTTGAGATGGATCGCTAAATTTTCCCAGAAAATATGGGTAAATCGACAATGGATAAGGAGATGATCCATGTCTTCATTATCTGACTTGCACAAAGGACACCGCCCAGGGCCCTACCAACCTTTTCCCTGCAATACTTTCCACGTTAGTATTTTGTTTTCGATAGCCAACCAGATAAAAAGTTTTTTCTTCAATTGGATTGCCCACTTCCATAACTTATATTTCCACCCCTTCTCTTGAGGCCATCTGAAAGTAGAAATAATCATTGCATAAATATTTTTAACAGTCATCCTACCTGAGAAATCCCCTCCTGTCCAGATAAGAGTGTCTTCCTTCCCACATAAAGAAATCCCGACTTCATTTAAAAGTCTACAGTATTGATCTCATTTAGCTTCTAAGTTGCCTGAGATCCCCATATCCTTTGCGCTAATCCAATTTTCAGAAGATGTAAACAGGTCTTGAAAGACCGATGCCCGGTCCAGGGTAACAATCCCTTTTTGGGAGAGGATTATTTTCAATTGGTCGGAAAGAAAGTCCTTTTGTCCTAAGCCAAGGATTTGATCTCTACCTGGAAAAATGTTACTTCCTTTCCCTAGAATCCAGCTCAGCCAGTGGAGAATTACATGTACAGATTGTACCATACTATTCCACATCCTCGATGGCGCAAATGCTTTATGGTTAGTTAGTCTTATCCATTCAATAACTGTAAATTTCCTCAGGTACTTATCTCTGATAAGCTTATGCCAAATCCCCTGAAGAGTCAAGACTCTCCACAACGAATTTGTGATGAGTGCCGTATTGAAAACTGCCAGATTTCTAAATGCCCACCCCCCAGATTTTTTGGGTTTACAGAGTAGATACCATCTACATAAATGAAATTTCTGAGAATCTATGCTACCATTCCATAAAAACTTGAACATCAATTTCTGAATTTGATTCAAAACGGTACGAGGAATGGCTTCCAAAGACATCCAGTACACTGGTTGGTCTTATAAAATAGATTTCACCAGTGTATATCTACCCCCTAAAGAAAGCCATCTATTGCACCAAACCTCTATCCTCTTCATAACTTTGGTTAGGATCCAATCCCAATCTTCAACTTTGTAGGAACCAATCTTTAACCGATATCCCATATACTTAAACCCAGTAGACAACTCCATAAAAGTATAGTGAAGGATATTTTTGTAGGGAAAAAGATCATTACTTGAAAGTCCTGCATGAAAAACTATAGATTTGGACTGATTTACCATTAGTCCATATCATTCACAGAAGAAACCAATGATTTTATCGATCTCCCACCACTCCTTTAAGTCCGCCCTCGAAAAAATAATAATATCATCAACAAATAAAACATGCAGAATCTTGAAATGACTGGAAACTTTAATACCTGGGATTTTACCTTCTTCCTAAGCCGATTTCAAAAGTAGACTTAGTCCTTCCATAACAAGAATAAATAGAAGGGGTGATAAAGGGAAACCTTGCCAAAGATCCCTACCAATTTTAAAGAAATATGTCGCTTCTCCATTAATTAAAACTGCAAAGGTAGGAGATGAAACACATGCCATAACCCAGTTTGTCAGTTGAGTTCCGCATCTTGTTGATATCAGAATGAGTCTTATAAAGTCCCAATCTACAAAGTCATATGCCTTTCTTAAATCCAGTTTCATAACTAATGCACTTAATTTCTTCTTTTTGATACTATGTAAACTTTCATGAACTGTTCCAATAGCTACCTGAATTCTCCTCCCATGGAGAAAGCCAAACTGTTCTTTAGAGAGAGTGCTTGAAAAAAAGGGCTTGATCTGATTGGATATAATCTTGGAAATTAATTTATAACATAAATTACATAAAGAAATCGGTTGGAAATCATCAAAGGTACCAGGCTTTTGAGTCTTTGGAATTAAAGCCAAGAATGTATAATTTAGGCTGCCCCCCACCAAACCCATCCTTCTCATCTCTTCTACCATATCAAGTAGGTCCTGGCCCACTACATCAAAGAAATGAGCGAAAAATTCATAGGTCCATCCATCTGGGCCAGGGCTCTTGGCTATTTTGAACTTGAACATAATCGGTTTTAATTCCTCCATAGAAACAGGTTGAGTGAGATTGATAGAGTCCTCCTCCTTGAAGATTTTTGGGAAAATACCTGCAATCTTGACTTTATCAGCCAATTTTAGAGTCTCTTGTTCCTTGTAAAAGAAACTGAAATGATCCAGGGATGCCTTTTTTAAGGCTATCAGGTCTGTGTATTTTGTCCCTTCATTATCCGATATTTCCCAAATGTGTTTTCTAGCACGATTGTAATTTGCGAAGTTATGAAAAAATTTAGTATTATTATCTTCACTCACCAGCCAAATAACTCAGCTACGTAATCTCCAAGATTCTTATGTACCTCTAAGGATCATGTTTCTTTCCATCTCTTTTTGATGCAAGCTCTTCTCTTCTTCTAAGTTTGTAGTGTCTGCATTCAATATAATGATAGAAGTGTTGATTAAGGTTGGTTGTCATTGATGTCAACCCTTGAAGAAAGCCCCGTAGCACAAATGTTTGGGTAATGGAACCAATATTGTTTGATGTAAATATGACTCATTATCATTTTTTCATGGTTGATAAGAAGTGAATATGGATGAACTCCAAAGTGGTCCCCTTATGGTGAAAGCCCTCACGGGAAGACGCTTTGTGGAGTAAGAGAACCCATGCTTAATTGTGG
>JZKD02S1255274.1:0-12241 GCA_000966675.3 Picea glauca
ATATCATTTTGGTACTTGGAAAGTGCCCTTTTTCCATTTTTATTGTCTTGTTCTGGGCAGGTACACAACGTTATTCATTTTCTTCATCTTTGTAAGACATAAAGAACCCTTTGATTTGAGTGACCTGGGAGAGAGGAGGGACATTCTTATATCTTTTGCCTTAGCCTTCTCAAACCCTCAGGTCACTGGGGACGTCTCCCCTGGGGTAGTCTTGACATACTCCAAAATAGAAAGGGGTTTTCTATTAAGGTGACAGTGATAGGTCACTCCCAGTTATGCCAATTTTGATGCACTTGCCTTGGGCTTTGGGCAAGTACAAATTGTGTGATAACAGACCCTATACAACTTGCAAAATTTAAATATGGGGGGGTTGTCGTGGTGACCTATTGGGTGGATCATTCCCCAAGTCAAAGAGTGTTTCCCAAGAAGACCCTTTCTAAGTCATGTAAGAGAGTGTGAAGTGGATGGGGGCATAACTTTTGGGCATGGGGTTTCTTGACATACAAGGGCTCATATTGTCTCATTTATGGGCGCCTTTGTAGAGAGTTCGCTTGCTCTTGAGTTACCAACTATTTAGGTGTTATTTTTCCCAGACCCCTTCTTAGCCATCTTTCTAATCCTTGCCTTCATTTATTTGTAATTTGTCGGTTCCTTTTATAAGGTTTCAAGCTTTAACATTTGCAATTTGGGACCGGGGCGGGCACTGAGTAAGTAGAACTCATGTTGGACCGGCTTTTGATGGTCCTTATTCGTTGTGTTCACTTTCTTATCAGCATAGTTTCTTATTCTTTTATAGCAGCTGCTATCTTCCTACGGGCCGTCAACCCCTCTTCCCATGAAATGAGGTACAAGCCCTTCTTGGGTTAGTAATGCCCAAAAACCGATAAGATGAGGAAACAAAGGGAAATGAGTGTGGAAAATGATAAGTATGGACGGGAGTGGTACAATGACTCTTCAAGGAGACCCCCCAGTAGCAACCCTATCCCCGAGGCTAAGCCACTTGCTAGGACAACATGTCAACCACCAAGGTGAAATGAGGCAAAAGGCATAATTTCCAAGCAAATGTTTTCAAAATAACAAAAGGATCCTTTGCAACATGTTCAAATGCTTCAAATATTAAAATGACACTTACCATGACACCAGATTTGTTACCTCGTGAAGTAAGACCTGTTGTCCTCTGTGGGCCAAGCTGGGTGTGGTGGATGTTGTTGCCATCGATTGGATGTTGTTGTGTGGTATGATAGGGGCCCCTTCCTACGCATCTGCCTCTCGATACTCCTTGTCTGCAACCTGAGGGCCTCGAGACATCATCTCCTTAGTTATCCCTAGGAATGGGGAATAACAAAGTTCATCACTTCTTACTTTTGTTTGATTTCTATTGCTAGAGGGCGCAAGCTCCAACCGAACTCACTTCTAGAGGTTTTTGGTGGCATATTAGTGAAACATCAGACTTCCTCCCACCTAACCAACATGCGCTCCACTTCAAGGAGACCTTAGTGCCAGATATGCTCCATACAAAGTACTTCCCACTGAGCTTGATCGAGCAACGAGAGTTGTATTAGGAGGTTTTTCTCCTAAGCCACCAATCTTAGGAGAGCAGTTCATTTTTCTCTAGAGTTCTTCCTAGGATTGTACAACCAGTCCCCCTTAACCTCAAGTACTCCCCAGATAATGTCATTAGGCTTTGTGTTGGTTCCTTTACAATGATAGACAAAGGTAGGGATACATCTTCTCCCTCTTCTACCTCTACTCTTATATCCAGTTATGATGTAGATGTTGAGCTATGGCCTCATGTCTTTTAGAGATTTCCTCATTTGGTTTACCTCGATCCAGCTACTCCCTCTTTTATTGTCACTTGTATCTCTTCCTTTCCCGTTGTTAACATTTTAGCATCTAGGAGTGTTTTAGACACTCCCATAGTCTATTAACCACTGATTGTAGTCTCTAGTCCTGTCAATCCTTTCCTTATCTTTTGTGGACATTAATAAAATTATCTTATCTTATCTTACCTGTCCTAAATTTTTGTATTGCAAGTATTGCAGATTCTCTTCAACGAACATAATTTTTTTCTTATTTCTTTGCATTTTGCAAAAGTCTTTTCTACCTTGACCATCAGCATCCTTTTGACAGTTAATCCCATTAGTTCCCTTCGATTGAGCTCAATTTCATGTCAGTTCAGGCCTATTGTTTAATGCTTTTTACTATATTTATCTGCCAAGCATCCCAAATGGTAAATGAAGACTTCACTCCCATACAGCTCCATGGTCATCAATAGTAGAGGAAGAGAGAGTAGAAAGGCTATGTCCTTAGAAGGAAGGCCAATGCATTCTTGGAGATCTTTTCTCTCTGGAATCAGTATTTGTAAGCTAATTCATGTCTTTAATGATGTTAAAAATGATGTCTTTATTTCTCCCTTAAAGCAGAAAGTAAAATGCTAAAATATCCTTGTTACCTGTTAACAATACCTTGGACAGTCAGTGGCATGTATTTTCCAATATGCACCTATAACTAAGCTATTGCATGTGTTTTGTTTGGTCCGTATTATGTAAAATGGATATTGGAGTATTCAACATGCAATTTATGAACTATGGTGGATGGGGATTTTGTTGGGTTTGGTTCGTGATAAGTGATCATGTGCTAATAATAAGGGCATTTTATGCAGGCTCTGTTGTTGTTGGGATTCAAGCATGAAGAGGTTTCAAAGGTATGGAGGTTGTAAATGACCTATTGTTTTAAGTAAATGATCTTTCATCTACAAAGAACAATCAATATTGCCATCTTTATGAAAGGTTCCTTTAAAATGGGGATAGAAGTTGTTGTTACAAGTCTTTTTATGTACTCATTTCAGTTACGAAATCATGATCCCAATACTTTTCCTAATTGAATGGATTCTGAGATTCAAGAGTGTAATTTTTCCATGATGTAAATTCATATGTTGTAAATGCCATTCCAAATTTGTACTGCTATTATCTTAAGCCATACGAGTGCCTTTGTTTTCCCTACTTGCTTTCCTTGTCTGACATGTGGCCAAAAAATCTTATGTTCCTCTGTCTACAACACACTGCAGCATCCACATATTTTCTTAGTTGAGGCATCATCACTATTCACACCAACATAGACACAGGGAATCAAATAGGTTTTCTACGTTAACCGGCATCAATTTCTTACAGCTCTTGCTAGTTTACATAGTTTGGTATTATCTCTATTCACACTGATAAATTTTGGGGAATATAATAGATTTATCATGAACAGCAGTGTCGATGTTCTTTTTTGAGATCCTGTCCTCAATTGAGAATTATAAGAATATGACATAAATTTCCATTGTACCTCAGAACACACATCTATATTCCACTTATGATCTTGGCTGAAGTTAATAGAGGGCAGTGAGGTGGCAGGCTACACCTGGGATTACCCATGCCTGTTATCCCTCATGCTAAAACAATTTACACCTATTTCCAATATTGTATGTTCAATGTTCATATGTTTAGAAGTGCTTCTGTAACACAAAAACATAGGGAGTTGTTCTTTTTCCTCCATAAAATAACTTGTGGGACATCCATGATGTACAATGTGTCATATAGCCGTAACCTATGGCTGAATTCATCCACAGTAACTAACTACTGTTGAAAAAATTGTATGATTGCCTGCCAGTGCTGCTAATGTTAGTTATCTATCTTGTTTTATGCTTTCGGGGAAGCCTAGGGCACTCTGACAGATTGGTATCACTGATTGTACTTCCTAGTCCCATTGACCTACTTTTGGCCATTTGTTGGACATTAATAAAATTATCTTTTCCTATCTTATATATCTAGATAATAAAAACTTTAAGTGCTCTGACATAGGTTGCTTGAACTATTAGTTGTCCACTAGTTCTTGCTATTGGTCATTGGATAGAGAATTTTGTGATTCTTGTTATCCCCATTTTGTGGATAACTAAGGAGATTATGTCTCGAGGCCCTGAGGTTGCAGATATGGAGTGCCGAGAGACCACATGACCAGCAGTATCCTTTTGCACAGCTAGAGACCCGCATCGCCACCACAGTGACCCAGCACTTGGTCATCATCCACACCAGCTTGCCACAACAGGTCACTTGGGTCTCGCTCCATGCGGTACAAGTCAGGTATGACGGTGTGTATCATTTTAATATTTGAGGCATTCTAGCTTGTATATCAGAGGTTATTTTTTATTATGAGACATCTTCTTTGGAAACTATGCCTTTTACCTTGTTTAAATGTTGGTGGTTGGCTTGGGGCACTTAAGTAGATGGTCACCCTTAGGATGGGGTGTTTCTGGGAGCTTCCTTTGATGAGTCATCGTGCCACTACCAACCATACTTACCACTTTCCATCATTATTTCCCCTCATGACATCATCTCTTGGGATTTTGGGGTAGACTGACCCTAGAAGGGACCATTCCTCATTTCATGGGAAGAAGGGGCTGAAGGCCCAGGGGGGAGTTAGATGGCAAAAGATAAAAGCCTAATGAAAGAACCTTCCAGATGCTTCACCCAGGGGATCTCGAGAAAGCAATGAAAAGAATCTCCACTAGAAAATAAGGACCCCATGAAAAGAATAAATAAAAATGCTTAAAGGATCAGTTGAGGATATGGGTCTCATCACGAGCCAACCTATTACGTCCATGGGTATCTAACCGTATGACATTACCATTTCTGGTCATCACATCAGGGTAATGGCTTTCAGTTGCATGACTGAGGGAAAGGGGGTCTCATCACGAGCCATCCTTCACATTTTCGTGAAAGTACTTGTGGGTGACGCTGTCAATATCTGGTCACCACGCCAGGCCAATGGCCTCCAACTCACCCTATGCTATATTGAAAGAAAATACAAAGAAAGAAAGATAAAAGGCAATTGATGGGCTTGGAAAAATGCATTATGGACGAAGGTGCGACACACCCTCCACAAAGGCACCCATAAATGAGATACTATGGACCCTTGCATATCATGAATCCCATGCCCATTGAGTACTTTCCCATCCATTTCATTTCATTCACATGACTCAGATAGGGTTGTTCCTAGATTTAGGGGGTTTGATCCATTGAAAAGAAGTACCATGCCAACCCACCCACAACCAAACTTGGCAAAATGTCTAGTTTCTTAAGCACATGTTTGTATGATGTAGTCCTGGTATACATGNATATCATTTTGGTACTTGGAAAGTGCCCTTTTTCCATTTTTATTGTCTTGTTCTGGGCAGGTACACAACGTTATTCATTTTCTTCATCTTTGTAAGACATAAAGAACCCTTTGATTTGAGTGACCTGGGAGAGAGGAGGGACATTCTTATATCTTTTGCCTTAGCCTTCTCAAACCCTCAGGTCACTGGGGACGTCTCCCCTGGGGTAGTCTTGACATACTCCAAAATAGAAAGGGGTTTTCTATTAAGGTGACAGTGATAGGTCACTCCCAGTTATGCCAATTTTGATGCACTTGCCTTGGGCTTTGGGCAAGTACAAATTGTGTGATAACAGACCCTATACAACTTGCAAAATTTAAATATGGGGGGGTTGTCGTGGTGACCTATTGGGTGGATCATTCCCCAAGTCAAAGAGTGTTTCCCAAGAAGACCCTTTCTAAGTCATGTAAGAGAGTGTGAAGTGGATGGGGGCATAACTTTTGGGCATGGGGTTTCTTGACATACAAGGGCTCATATTGTCTCATTTATGGGCGCCTTTGTAGAGAGTTCGCTTGCTCTTGAGTTACCAACTATTTAGGTGTTATTTTTCCCAGACCCCTTCTTAGCCATCTTTCTAATCCTTGCCTTCATTTATTTGTAATTTGTCGGTTCCTTTTATAAGGTTTCAAGCTTTAACATTTGCAATTTGGGACCGGGGCGGGCACTGAGTAAGTAGAACTCATGTTGGACCGGCTTTTGATGGTCCTTATTCGTTGTGTTCACTTTCTTATCAGCATAGTTTCTTATTCTTTTATAGCAGCTGCTATCTTCCTACGGGCCGTCAACCCCTCTTCCCATGAAATGAGGTACAAGCCCTTCTTGGGTTAGTAATGCCCAAAAACCGATAAGATGAGGAAACAAAGGGAAATGAGTGTGGAAAATGATAAGTATGGACGGGAGTGGTACAATGACTCTTCAAGGAGACCCCCCAGTAGCAACCCTATCCCCGAGGCTAAGCCACTTGCTAGGACAACATGTCAACCACCAAGGTGAAATGAGGCAAAAGGCATAATTTCCAAGCAAATGTTTTCAAAATAACAAAAGGATCCTTTGCAACATGTTCAAATGCTTCAAATATTAAAATGACACTTACCATGACACCAGATTTGTTACCTCGTGAAGTAAGACCTGTTGTCCTCTGTGGGCCAAGCTGGGTGTGGTGGATGTTGTTGCCATCGATTGGATGTTGTTGTGTGGTATGATAGGGGCCCCTTCCTACGCATCTGCCTCTCGATACTCCTTGTCTGCAACCTGAGGGCCTCGAGACATCATCTCCTTAGTTATCCCTAGGAATGGGGAATAACAAAGTTCATCACTTCTTACTTTTGTTTGATTTCTATTGCTAGAGGGCGCAAGCTCCAACCGAACTCACTTCTAGAGGTTTTTGGTGGCATATTAGTGAAACATCAGACTTCCTCCCACCTAACCAACATGCGCTCCACTTCAAGGAGACCTTAGTGCCAGATATGCTCCATACAAAGTACTTCCCACTGAGCTTGATCGAGCAACGAGAGTTGTATTAGGAGGTTTTTCTCCTAAGCCACCAATCTTAGGAGAGCAGTTCATTTTTCTCTAGAGTTCTTCCTAGGATTGTACAACCAGTCCCCCTTAACCTCAAGTACTCCCCAGATAATGTCATTAGGCTTTGTGTTGGTTCCTTTACAATGATAGACAAAGGTAGGGATACATCTTCTCCCTCTTCTACCTCTACTCTTATATCCAGTTATGATGTAGATGTTGAGCTATGGCCTCATGTCTTTTAGAGATTTCCTCATTTGGTTTACCTCGATCCAGCTACTCCCTCTTTTATTGTCACTTGTATCTCTTCCTTTCCCGTTGTTAACATTTTAGCATCTAGGAGTGTTTTAGACACTCCCATAGTCTATTAACCACTGATTGTAGTCTCTAGTCCTGTCAATCCTTTCCTTATCTTTTGTGGACATTAATAAAATTATCTTATCTTATCTTACCTGTCCTAAATTTTTGTATTGCAAGTATTGCAGATTCTCTTCAACGAACATAATTTTTTTCTTATTTCTTTGCATTTTGCAAAAGTCTTTTCTACCTTGACCATCAGCATCCTTTTGACAGTTAATCCCATTAGTTCCCTTCGATTGAGCTCAATTTCATGTCAGTTCAGGCCTATTGTTTAATGCTTTTTACTATATTTATCTGCCAAGCATCCCAAATGGTAAATGAAGACTTCACTCCCATACAGCTCCATGGTCATCAATAGTAGAGGAAGAGAGAGTAGAAAGGCTATGTCCTTAGAAGGAAGGCCAATGCATTCTTGGAGATCTTTTCTCTCTGGAATCAGTATTTGTAAGCTAATTCATGTCTTTAATGATGTTAAAAATGATGTCTTTATTTCTCCCTTAAAGCAGAAAGTAAAATGCTAAAATATCCTTGTTACCTGTTAACAATACCTTGGACAGTCAGTGGCATGTATTTTCCAATATGCACCTATAACTAAGCTATTGCATGTGTTTTGTTTGGTCCGTATTATGTAAAATGGATATTGGAGTATTCAACATGCAATTTATGAACTATGGTGGATGGGGATTTTGTTGGGTTTGGTTCGTGATAAGTGATCATGTGCTAATAATAAGGGCATTTTATGCAGGCTCTGTTGTTGTTGGGATTCAAGCATGAAGAGGTTTCAAAGGTATGGAGGTTGTAAATGACCTATTGTTTTAAGTAAATGATCTTTCATCTACAAAGAACAATCAATATTGCCATCTTTATGAAAGGTTCCTTTAAAATGGGGATAGAAGTTGTTGTTACAAGTCTTTTTATGTACTCATTTCAGTTACGAAATCATGATCCCAATACTTTTCCTAATTGAATGGATTCTGAGATTCAAGAGTGTAATTTTTCCATGATGTAAATTCATATGTTGTAAATGCCATTCCAAATTTGTACTGCTATTATCTTAAGCCATACGAGTGCCTTTGTTTTCCCTACTTGCTTTCCTTGTCTGACATGTGGCCAAAAAATCTTATGTTCCTCTGTCTACAACACACTGCAGCATCCACATATTTTCTTAGTTGAGGCATCATCACTATTCACACCAACATAGACACAGGGAATCAAATAGGTTTTCTACGTTAACCGGCATCAATTTCTTACAGCTCTTGCTAGTTTACATAGTTTGGTATTATCTCTATTCACACTGATAAATTTTGGGGAATATAATAGATTTATCATGAACAGCAGTGTCGATGTTCTTTTTTGAGATCCTGTCCTCAATTGAGAATTATAAGAATATGACATAAATTTCCATTGTACCTCAGAACACACATCTATATTCCACTTATGATCTTGGCTGAAGTTAATAGAGGGCAGTGAGGTGGCAGGCTACACCTGGGATTACCCATGCCTGTTATCCCTCATGCTAAAACAATTTACACCTATTTCCAATATTGTATGTTCAATGTTCATATGTTTAGAAGTGCTTCTGTAACACAAAAACATAGGGAGTTGTTCTTTTTCCTCCATAAAATAACTTGTGGGACATCCATGATGTACAATGTGTCATATAGCCGTAACCTATGGCTGAATTCATCCACAGTAACTAACTACTGTTGAAAAAATTGTATGATTGCCTGCCAGTGCTGCTAATGTTAGTTATCTATCTTGTTTTATGCTTTCGGGGAAGCCTAGGGCACTCTGACAGATTGGTATCACTGATTGTACTTCCTAGTCCCATTGACCTACTTTTGGCCATTTGTTGGACATTAATAAAATTATCTTTTCCTATCTTATATATCTAGATAATAAAAACTTTAAGTGCTCTGACATAGGTTGCTTGAACTATTAGTTGTCCACTAGTTCTTGCTATTGGTCATTGGATAGAGAATTTTGTGATTCTTGTTATCCCCATTTTGTGGATAACTAAGGAGATTATGTCTCGAGGCCCTGAGGTTGCAGATATGGAGTGCCGAGAGACCACATGACCAGCAGTATCCTTTTGCACAGCTAGAGACCCGCATCGCCACCACAGTGACCCAGCACTTGGTCATCATCCACACCAGCTTGCCACAACAGGTCACTTGGGTCTCGCTCCATGCGGTACAAGTCAGGTATGACGGTGTGTATCATTTTAATATTTGAGGCATTCTAGCTTGTATATCAGAGGTTATTTTTTATTATGAGACATCTTCTTTGGAAACTATGCCTTTTACCTTGTTTAAATGTTGGTGGTTGGCTTGGGGCACTTAAGTAGATGGTCACCCTTAGGATGGGGTGTTTCTGGGAGCTTCCTTTGATGAGTCATCGTGCCACTACCGATCATACTTACCACTTTCCATCATTATTTCCCCTCATGACATCATCTCTTGGGATTTTGGGGTAGACTGACCCTAGAAGGGACCATTCCTCATTTCATGGGAAGAAGGGGCTGAAGGCCCAGAGGGGAGTTAGATGGCAAAAGATAAAAGCCTAATGAAAGAACCTTTCAGATGCTTCACCCAGGGGATCTCGAGAAAGCAATGAAAAGATTCTCCACAAGAAAATAAGGACCCCATGAAAAGAATAAATAAAAATGCTTAAAGGATCAGTGGAGGATATGGGTCTCATCACGAGCCAACCTATTCCGTCCATGGGTATCTAACCGTATGACATTACCATTTCTGGTCATCACATCAGGGTAATGGCTTTTAGTTGCATGACTGAGGGAAAGGGGGTCTCATCACGAGCCATCCTTCTCATTTTCGTGAAAGTACTTGTGGGCGACGCTGTCAATATCTGGTCACCACGCTAGGCCAGTGGCCTCCAACTCACCCTATGCTATATTGAAAGAAAATACAAAGAAAGAAAGATAAAAGGCAATTGATGGGCTTGGAAAAATGCATTATGGACGAAGGTGCGACACACCCTCCACAAAGGCACCCATAAATGAGATACTATGGACCCTTGCATATCATGAATCCCATGCCCATTGAGTACTTCCCCATCCATTTCATTTCATTCACATGACTCAGATAGGGTTGTTCCTAGACTTAGGGGGTTTGATCCATTGAAAAGAAGTACCATGCCAACCCACCCACAACCAAACTTGGCAAAATGTCTAGTTTCTTAAGCACATGTTTGTATGATGTAGTCCTGGTATACATGATTTAATGGCTCTTTTATTGACTTGATTCACTCATCATGATGCTTTGACTTGAGATCCTTGGACGATGTATCCATTTGTCTTGTAGGTACAGGTTGGTGGCCAGTTTTGGAAGAACAGGCCTAGCTTGGACTTCCATGAGGGCAAGCAACCCACATGATGGATGACATAGGCCCACATGCCAGACGACAGAGAGATGCTTTCGAAGGCCTAGGAGACAACTGGATAGACATAGCCCACCCTTTGCATGCCAAATCAAATGGAAGATGACCCCCTACACCCTTGGACCAAGTTTCAACTCAATTGGACAAGTTTTGCTAGGTCATTGTCCATGAGGAGTCCRAGTCAGTCAAAAGTCAGCAAATAATTGGCTAAATTAAAAAAGCCAAAAATTGTAAAAATGTCTAAAGTCATGAAAGAAAGTGGGGAAATAATTTCTAATGTATTTCCTAAGTTGGAAAAGTGATTTTCCACTCAAAATACCCCCCGCCATGCCATGCCAACAACAAAAAAGAGAGTCTTCCTAGTGAAAAGTGCACCCCCCTTCCTCATGAACTTAGGGAAAAGTAAAAAATTAAAGTGAACAGATGCCTAAAACCCTAATTTCGCACTTCCTATAGCCTAACCTCATGTTTGACAAGTCAAAAGGTGTTTTCCCCCTTCACATCTCACCCCTCAAACCCTAAATCACTACTAAAACCCATGGAGGTCTGAATTGATCATCTCCCCATGTGTATCTGTCCAACATGGTACTTGTCCGTCGAGCATGATCCTGCACATCAACAACTACGCCCTCCAGGGGCTCATAAGTCATAGGGATCATAGCAATGTCAATCACATCTCATCATCAACATTATTAAACATGTGCATAAAACCCCTTTACCCCAGTCTAGTGCTCAAAGAGATTATACAAGTTTGCAATACAAGTTTGGGGGAAGCGACATGACGTCCTATTGGGCTAGTGTCTACTGGTAGAGGGATGTTTCTGGAAAGGATTAAATCCAAGTCATGTAAGTGGGTGAGGTGGATGGGGATGCCTGGGCATAAGGTGCAGTGATAGCAGGGATGGCTTACCGGTGGGTGCCTCTGTGGAGGGTGAGATGCACATGTCATGGATGCAAATATTTCCAAGCCCATTCATGCCTTTTAATCTTCATTTTTCCAAGATGCTAGTCAAAGGACACTGCCCTGGCCTGGTGACCAGCGGTGGCAATGTTAGCCACAAACATTTCACGGAAATGAGAAGGCTGGCTCCTGATGAGACCCCCTTTCTCTTGGCTATTCCACCAAGAGCCATTACCCTGGCGTGGTGACTAGATGCTGGTAATGTCATACCGCTAGATGCTCATGGACCTAATAGGCCGGCTCGTGATGAGACCCCCTATCCTCTAACCAGGTCTTGTCTTATTGTTTTTTTTATCTTTTTATTGTTTTTTTCAATTCAAGAAGCTAGTCAAGGGACACTGCCCTGGTTGGTGACCAGAGGTGGCAATGTTACCCACAAGTACTTTCACGGAAATAAGAAGGTTGGCTCGTGAGGAGACCCCCTTTCTCTTGGCCATGCAACCAAGAGCCACTACCCTGGTGTGGTAACCAACTGCTAGTAGTGTCATACCGTTAGGCACCCATGGACCTAATAGGCTGGCTCGTGATGAGACGCCCTATCCCTCAAGTAGGTCTTGATTTATTTTTACAAGTCCCTCTGTTTCTTGCTGAGAAGCTTTTTATTGCTTTCTCGGGGATCCCTGGGTGAAGCATCTCGAGGTTTTATTCTTAGGCTAACCCCCTAAATGATTGGCTAACCCTATGCCCAAACCAATGTGACGGGATGGGTGAGCGGGAATAAGATGGAAAGTGGTATGTATGACGGGAACGGACGATGGCTTTTTCAGAAATCCCCCTAGTGGCAACTCAAAACCTATGGACACAAGCTT
>JZKD02S1255296.1:0-12241 GCA_000966675.3 Picea glauca
TGGAGGAAGTAAAAATATACAGTTTACTTATTATTTCTTCGATACCATCTAATCTCTTTGGTTTCACTTCTTTCCTTTTCTTAATTATTTAGTTTCAATACGAGAGATCTCCATAAAGTGACTATTTATTTTTAGTACCTATACATTTATCTATGTAGATCAATTTTGTAGCCTACATACAAATTTTGTAGCTAAAAGAAATTCAAATCCCACAAGAAATACTAACATATATTTAAGCAGTATGTAAATGAACCAATCTATTATGGCCATGAGGCAGATCTATATATAGCATTACTTACATATATAAATGTCAATCATATAATACTTCAGAATAATGACAAGTAAACAGTTAAGATACATATCCAAAAAAATTATGCTGGGAAAACAAAACGAATGGCCACATTCCATCCAAACGTAGATACATAACAGTCGTGATTACTTGTCCCGATTTCCCTCTTTCTTGACCTTGACTCCATAGGGAAAAATTGTTCATCACTATTTAGCCAATGTCTCTTTGAACAGTTCAAAAACTCATTTGCCTAACACTAGATGTGCTCATAACAACAAAAAAATTATTTCCCAACATACTAAGCAGTTTCATGCCTCCCAGATATGTTGGATATATCTCATTTTCCATTTTCTTGGACTTTTCATTCCTTTCCCTCGAGAAATTCATAGCTTTACAAATTCCTAATTTTTAGGGGCTGCTAGTGAAGGAACTCAACTTCTGACACTTGTAAATGTCAGCTCTGAGTTAACTCAAACCTGTTCCCCACTCATGGATTCATAGTTAGCTACCTTTAACCTGGTTGTTCCCTCTGTTCTCCAACATTAAATTTATTAAAGTGTTTGTCTCATACATGTGTCCATGAAAAGAGGATGGTTGGCAAGTCAAACTTTTGTCCAATATTCCTAAAATAATAATTACATACTTCCATAATCTAAAATTCGAATTTCCATAAATTGAAAATTATTTTTTAGAACAACAACTTTGAAATAATTTATTTTTGAATAATTTGAGGATATGAAACATGGAATCAAGAGACACTTTACTACTCGTTATACTCCATGATAGAATGGAATAGTTTAAAGGAAGAATTGAACCATTATGAATATGGATTGAAGTATGTTGAAGGAAAAACATCTTCCAAATGAATATTTGGGCGATGTGGTTCTTTGTTCAACATATATTCTAAACATGAGTCCAATTAAGAGTGTAAAGAACCAAGTTACCCAGGAAGCTTGGAGTGGTAAGAATAGTAGCGTATCGCATTTGAGGATTTTCAGGTGTGTAGCTTATGCACGTGTACCTGCATAAATGAGGAGAAAGTTGGATGAAATAAATGAAAAATGTGTCTTTTTTGGATATAGTGAGGAGTCTAAGGAATATAGACTCTATAATCCCATCACCAGGAATTATGTTATCAGTAGAGATGTCGAGTTCAAAGAAGAAGAAGATTAGGATGGTAGCATTGATAAAACTATTTTAGGGGGAGCTGAAATATCTCATGAAAATGATGATGGAGATGAGAAGGCCATACATGATGGATAGTTGATTCCATAATCACATAAACCTTCAACAATGAAGCATGTAAGACAATCACCAAGAATGTGATGAGCCATCAATTCATGGCGGACAACAAGAAGGATCAAAGGTAAGTGATGAATCAAATACTACTTTAGCTTCATTAAGAAACAAAATTAGAGTTCAGAAGACTAGAATTTTAAGAGAATTGTATGAGAAAAATGATGAAGTAGATCAAGTTTCCAATTTTTCATTAATTTCATATGATCCTGTAAATTTTGATGATGTTGTTAAGAAAGTTTGGGTAGAAGCTATGAATGAAGAAATTGATGCCATAGAAAGGAATAATACTTGGGAACTTGTATATTTACCTGAAGATAAAAATTGTATAGGTGTTAAATGGATTTACAAGACTAAGTTAAATGTTGAAGGTAAATTTGAGAAGCACAAGGAAAGGCTTGCAGCTCACGGGTTCAGTCAACAACTCAATTATGATTATAATGAAACTTTTGCACTTGTTGCCAAGCTTGATACAGTAAGAATGATGTTAGCCATTACTTCTCATAATAAATGGTGTATGTACCATATGGATGTAAAATATGCATTTTTAAATGGCTTTCTAGAAGAAGAGGTTTATATGAAACAACCTCCAGGATACAAGATTGATGGGAAAGATGGTAAGGTATACATGTTAAAGAAAGCATTGTATGGATTGAAACAAGCACCCATAGTATGGTACAGTAGAATTGATGAATACTTGAATAGTGAAGGGTTCAAAAGGAGTCCAAGTGAGCCAACTTTGTATACAAAGGTAAATCAGGAAGGTAAACTCTTGATTGTATGCTTATATGTTGATGATTTGATTTTCACTAAAAATATTTCAATAGATGAGTTTAAGACGGCCATAAAAACTCAGCCTAAAATGACTTATTTAGGAATGATGAAGTATTTTCTAGGCATTGAAGTAAATCAATCTAAAGATGGTATTTTTATTTGTCAAAATATGTATGAAAATGAGATATTGAAAAGGTTCATGATGGTGAATTGTAAACTAGTTATAACACTAATTGGAACTAGAACAAAACTCAGTAATAATGATGAGGGGTCATGTGTTGATCCGACTATGTATAAAACACTGGTTGGAAGTCTTATGTATTTGACAACAACAATACCCGACATTATGTTTGTTATAAGTTTGATTTCTAGATTTATGGAGACTCTGGAGAGCATCCATTGACAAGATGGAAAAATGACCCTAAGATATGTTGCTAGAACAACCAATTATGGTGTTTTGTACCTAGCAGATTCAGATTCTAAGTTGATTGAATATACTGAGAGTGATTTTGCAGGTAGTGTAGATGACAAAAAAATCACATCGGGATATGTGTTTAGATTTGGATCAGGAGTAGTAGTTTGGGATTCAAAGAAGAAACCCATTGTGACTTTATCATATGCTGAGGCAGAGTATGTTGTAGAAACAACAATTGCATGTTAGACTGTGTGGATGAGAAGGATTGCGACTGAGTTGTTGCATGAATAGAAAGAACCAAATCATATTTTCTGTGACAAAAAATCACCCATTTCTCTGTCACATAATCATTTTTTACACAATAAATTATAAAACTAATTATATTGATCCAAAGTATCATTTTATTCGAGAGCTGGTAAACAATGACAAAATGTTTGCAGATTTTTGCAAATATGAAGATCAGTTTGCAAACATGTTCACAAAGCCCTTAGCAAAGGATTTATTTGAAATTCACAGAAACAACATTAGGGTTTGTAAACTTTAATATTGCATAGTTTTGTTTTTGGGTGAAATGATTAAGTGGGAGAATGTCAGAAAATTAATCATTCCACCACCCAAAAGATGAATTCTCTCTGTTTGAATTTTGAAGAGTTACCACCACCCAAAAATTAATTTCCACCACCTTGACCGCCTTATTTATTTAATGATCCAAGAATTATCACCGCAACATCGTTTCATTTATGGTTGATAGAATTTCAAAGGGTAAATGAACCATTAATGTTCTAGAAAAGACAAATTCGACTCACATAAAGCAAAGGGGAAAGGTAACTGACTAATTTTATCAATATATATACATCTATGTAATTCAAATTTTGATATGTAGAGATATATAGATAGAAATGTTTGACAAAGAGTTCTGGAGAGTGTTAACAAGATATTTTATTCTCTGTTCATTTTTGTTTTTGAGTTTGTAAACTCATGATAATGTTTAAATTTGTTACAGGATAATTTATTTTGTTGTAGCATAAATACTTTGTTTATTGTTTGAAAACTTCATTTAAATCTTTATGTTGTCCAGTGTTTTGGTGTAGAATCTTATGGAGTTTTTAGTACATAAGTACTGGGTGATTTTACTATTGTAGGAAATGATTCATCGAAGTTATTTTACTGTTGGAACCTAGTCTACTATTATAATTCCCTTGTTTCTATTGTAACGTTGTTTTTTTGTAAAGTCATTTTTCTCTCTGCTAAAACACCTGCTGAAACACCTATTAAAAAAATTGTTGTAGAACATAGTATGGATTTGTAGAACTTTTTTTTTTGGGGAAAGAGTTTTATTATTTGCTGCAACGCATGCTAAAAGAAGTTGTTGAAACATCTGGTTGTAGCTTACATGTGTTTTTACAGAGTGTTGAAACTCATGTAAAAGATGTTCATTGCTTTTTGAAGCACTTCCCTGCATCCTTCAATTTTACCATTTGGAGGAAATTGCCTATTTTCTAATATCCATAGTTCAATGTGAAAAATGAAAGAAAGAATTATAATAAATATACTATATAGAATTTTAACATCCATGTTTGGACTAGACCAAAAAAAAATTATATCGAATAGTAGCATCCATGTTTGGACTAGACCAAGACATAATTCTATTAGTATCATGTTGAAACATATTCAGCTTCTTGAGTGTATTTTTATAATTAAGTAGAACAACAATCATGAATTTGGAATCACTGATACTACCCATACTTAGATCCTCCCGAGTCGTGATGACATTGAATTTGTATTAAGTCATTTAATTTTGGCTACGACTAGCCTAATTTTATTTTAACTTGGATCTATGCTCTCAGTAGATTCAACCTAAATAACCATGTCATCTAGTTGCATCCTGTACATTAAGAAAATATTTTGATAAAATATTTTTATTATATAAGATTTTTTTAATAATGAAGATTCAATGAGATAACATTTTACAAATGATTCATCTTGCGGATATCTCAATCAAATTTTTTGAAGATGAAATTTTTTATCATTTCATTTTTAAATTTTATGATTTTATATTTTCCCGTGTTTGAGAGATTATTATTTTTTTTAATTGATCTTACTTTTTTTTTTCTTGTAACCTAACTGTTAGAATATGATGGATGTGCTCGTTTAACCATAGACAATATCACTATTGTCACTCAACCATAGGCCGAAGCCACCCCCGAGCACCTTGACCTTGACAGAGAGAAGAATCCTGGTAGAAAATCAATAGCCAAGAAAGGCTAATGCACCAACAAATAAGTAACCAAAGATGATCAAAGAGTCCAACCCAGAAAGACCGAAACTATAGACTTCAGAGTATGCGGCATCACCTTCTCCAGAACTTACGCACAAAACTGCCCAACTGCAGTGCGCACAAGTGTATCTCTACTATTCTAAGAGTTGTGTGTAAAGTGAAGACTTCCCTCCTGTATTTATACTGCCTCTGCTAGAATTTCAGGCCCAACTTCTCATTTTGGGTACTAATTAATTCATATTAATTATCTCCTTTAGCCGACGTCTCTTCTAGGGTTACATTGAATTCTTTTCTTGCTTCCATAATATTCTAATCTTGTGAAAGGTCACAATGGAGGTTAATACCTACCACAACTACCATAATATCAACACTCTCTCCTAGCTAGGGAGGTATAACTGATAATGGTATTGAGCACAAACCAACCATTCAACTGGTAGCATCATTATAGCCACACAAGCTAATTAAATCACAAGCACTATCATTGTTATCCAACTGGATAATCTCCATGAAAACTGGTACAATGTCAACTGTCAGAACACAACTGTGTTTATCCATAGTAATACACAACTACTCAATCCATGACACACAATAAAAAACAATGGAACATATCTACCACAGTAGCATACCTCTATTGTCTCAAGACATGCAGTCTCCATAGTAATCATATCAACTGATGTCAACCTCCACAGAAAGAATGTTATGATATAAACTGAGTCATCTGGTTCATTCTTCCACTCACATATGTGAGATATAAAAGAGCATATGCCTTCAGAGTAGAACATCAATGATAGGCTATCTGGATTATTCTTATCAATCAAGGAAGAATAATTGTTTTGATTTATGAGCCTAGACCATTCCCTATACAAGCCATTCCTCCGACACTAAACAAAGTGCAACCTTGAGAGAATGAGTCTCCCCTAGGGAATGCCTATCCCTGATTGTTGAACCTGGACCATTCACCTATCTCGGCCATTCTTCTGGCACTAAAAAAAGTGAGACCTAGAGAGAATGAATATGCCCTAGGGAATGATTATCAGGACCATTTCCTAAGGAAATGATTGTCCTGCACCAACCTAAAAAATGGACCATTCTTTGAAACTGCTCACAACTGTGAGCTTGGAAAGAATGATTGTCCGGCGAGGTGGACTCGTCTTCTTGACCACTATTGAGAGTGACCGTCAAGAAGAGAGGTTATTCTAGACCATTCCCCATGTTAGCCACAAGGGGAGTCATTGTCTATGGTACATCAACAATTCATATAACCATTTTAATTATGAAAATGACTGATTGATCTCGACAATTTTCTAAACTGGAAAATTCCTTTCTATCAGAAATCTCAAACCACTTTCCGAATTGGAAAGGAACTTCCCATCCTGGACCATTTTTCAAATATGAAAATGATTGTCCATAAATCAAGGATATGTTAGTGCTCCCTCCCAACTTGGAGAGACATTTCTTCCCTTTTTGCTAAGGGAGTTATTTCCATGATCCCTAATTTGTCTCAGAAATATGCAAACTTTATTCTCGACAAAGGCTTTGTCAAGATATCTACTATATACTCATCTATAGGGATATATTGGAGCTTCACTTCTCCTTCCTGGACTTTATCTCAAATAAATTAGTATTTGATATCAATGTGTTTCGACCGTTCATGAAACATTGGGTGTTCTGATAGACTTATACAACTTTGATTGTCACAGTGTATTATGGTCGAATTTGGAACCTGATCAAATAATCCAGATTTTATCTTTCTCAGCCATATTACTTATGTACATGCCTCACATGCTGGGATATATTCTTCTTTTGTTGTGTTGAGTGTGACATACTTATGTTTCCTTCTACCCCAAGATATTATAGTGGAGCCCAAGCTTAAACACATCCCTGAAGTAATATTTATGTCTTCTACACTTCTTGCCCAATTTGAATCTGTGAATCCATGAAGTTGTATATCAATGGATGTGGTATATCTTAAACCATAGTTTAGTGTCCCACAAATATATCTTAGAACATGCTTTTCGGTTGTCCAATGCTCATGTCTAGGTTCCACCTGGAACTGGCTTAGTGTGTTCATGGGAAAGCAAATGGCTGGTCAAGTATTTACCAAATACATCAATGAACCAATCAATTGTCGATATAGAGAAGGATCTACTGGATCATAATCAAAATATTTTACTTTTCTTATATATGTGTCATAGGATTGCCCATGGATTTTCAGTCCATCATTCCAAACTTATGAAGAATATTTATTGCATACTTTCCTTGTCTAAGGAATACTTCACCATGCTTCTTCCATATTGTTAGTCCCAAGTAATAATGCATGAGACAAAGATCTTTCATATCAAACTGAGAGGCTAGTTCCTTTTTTCACTAGATGATAAGAGACTCTTCACCTGTTAGGAATAGATCGTCGAGATATAGCAGTAGAATCGTAGGTGCATTGTTCACGACTTTGTAGTAAAGATTTCGATCTGTATGAATTTTGGAGAAACCAAGAATCATTAAGTAGTTGTCTATTATGGAATACCAAGTTCTTCGAGCTTGCTTGAGTCCATATAAATATTTATTTAGTCTGCAAACATGAGTGTCTCTTGAATGTACTTCAAAACCTTGAGGTTTTTCAATGTATACTTCTTCTTCGATTTCTCCATTGAGGAAAGTTGTCTTTACATCCATCTGATGTAAGATCCATCCCATGGAAGCAACAAAAGACATGATAGCTCTAATAGAAGTATATCTAGAAACAAGAGCAAATGTTTCTTCATGTATTCTCCCTCCTTCTGGTGGAACCCTCTAGCTACGAATCTTTCTTTATATTTGTCCATGCTTCTGTCTGCTACATGTTTGATCTTATAGACCCTTTTTGAATTTACTAGTGATTTTCATTTAGGTCCAGGCACAATTTACAATACATCATTTTTCATGATGGACTAGTGTTCTTCTGTCATGGATTATTTCCATTGTTTCTTCTGAATTGCCTCTTCAAACGTGTTAGGTTCTTCGTCTAGAATATTTTTCATACATGCTTCATAGTTGGAGAATCTCTTGGGCTTTTTACTTTTTATGAAGGTTCCACTTGGAGCTTTGAGTCTTTCTGCTTCTTGTAGGGTATCTTCAAGCTAAGCTAATTGTTTCTTGGTTTTGGGTATAGTGTCTGAATTAATGGTCTCACATGGTTGCATAGGATGATCAAGTTGTTCTTTTTATTCATTCTGATATTCTGGAAGACATGTGCCTTCTTCAATAGGCTCTTCATACTCTTATTCTTCTATAGTTTCTTCTATCGATTTTTTGAAATCCATGTCTTCATTTAAGATCACATCTCCGATGACTTCAATCTTATGTTGTTATGGGATATAGATTCTATAGACCTTGGATGATTCATTATATCCCACGAATATTCCCTTCTTTCCTAAGGGTTCTAATTTATTCCTTTTGTCCTTAGGAATGTGAAAGTAAACAGGGCATCCAAAGATTCTTAAGTTTTCCACATTATGTTTCTTTCCTGAGAAGGCTTGTTCTAGAGTCATATCCTTCAATATGTAGTGAGGAATTATTTTCTAAACATATATTGTTGTCATGGCTGCTTCTCCCCATAAAAACATAAATAAACATTGATCGTTTAGTAGTGCCTTCATGGTTTCTTCAATAGATTTGTTCTTCCTTTCTACTACACCATTTTGTTGAGTATTATGAGGAATAGTCAGCTCCCTCCTAATCCCTGTTGATTTGCAAAAGGCAACGGATTCCTTGGATGAGTATTCTCCTCCATTATCTGTTCTCAAGGTCTTGATTTTCTTGTTTGTGAGGTTCTATATCTCTGCTTTGAATTCCTGAAACTTGTTGAATACTTCATCCTTTTTCTTCAATAGATATAACCAAGTCTTTCTCGAGTAATCATCTATGAAGATTACGTAGTAAAGAGAACCTCTTAGATATCTGACTGGCATCGGACCGCAAACATCTGAATGTATTAGATATAGAGTCTCCTTAGATCTATTGTTGCTTCTTGGGAATGGTTTCTTGATATTTTTTCCAAGAGCACATCCTTTGCAAATTCCTTCATATGTAGACTGTAATTCTGGTATTCCTTCAACCATCTTTTTGAGAAAAGGTAATGCTTGATAGTTAATATGAGCGTACCTTCTATGCCAAAGTTAATTGGGATTGACTTCATCATGTACAAGAGATTCATCATTTTGTTCTAGTAGTCTGTATAGATTTCTTTCACGGTTTCCAATAACCCTATCATTCTCTATGCTGGAGTCTTTATGACAAGATAACACTTTTCCATCTAAGAAAGCTATTATGTTTCCTTTGTCTTCTAGGGAAGATATGGATACAAGATTATTTTATAAGCTAGGTACATATAAGACATTGCTCAGATGAACATTATTACCTATTTTCAACTTGACGAAGGCTTCTGCAATTCCTTCAACTGGGTAAGTGCTTTTGTCTCAAAGCTCTACCTTGTACGATGTCTTCTTTTCATTTAGATTGGAGAGTCTAGCTTGATCTCTCGTCATATGCCTAGAAGCTATACTATTAATTATCCACATGGCATCTTCAAGCGTTCCTATAAATTTTGAGTAGTGTAGAGGACTAGTCTTTTCATTCATGACTTCGGTTGACTGATGACTAGTCAAGCTTTGACCCAAAATTTCAAATTTGACATTTCTGCCTTCTGAGATTGCCAAGAGGTGCGTTGGACTAAGGCACAGTTGAATACCTTCACCTTGAGTGAGGTGTTCCATCATAAGGTGTTGGATCAAGGTTTTAGGGTTTCTGCAACTGCACCTCGTAGTAACCCTAACAACAGTGCTTTTGGTAACTACTCTTGCTAGAATCCCTAATGACAATTCTTCAATGAGATTAGTATCCTTATGTCTATTTTCCATTCCAGTGGTTAGACTGAATGAAGGAGGTGTGGGCCCATAACCTATTAGAATATGATGGATGTGCTCATTTAACCATAGACAATATCATTATTGTCACCCAACCATATGCCGAAGCCACCCCCGAGCACCTTGACCTTGACAGAGAGAAGAATCCTGGTAGAAAATCAATAGCCAAGCAAGGATAATGCACCAAGAAAGAAGTAACCGAAGCTTATCAGAGAGTCCAACCTAGAAAGACCGAAACTATAGACTTCAGAACAGACGACAACACCTTCTCCAGAACTTACGCACAAAACTGCCCAACTGCAGTGCACACAAGTGTGTAAAGTGAAGACTGGCCCCCTGTATTTATACTGCCTCTTCTAGATTGTCAAGGCCGACTTCTCATTCTGGGTAATAATTAATTCATATTAATTATCTCCTTTAGCCAACATCTCTTCTAGGGTTACATTCAATTCTTTTCTTGCTTCCAGAATATTCTAATCTTTTCAAAGGTCACAATGGAGGTTAATACCTCCCACAGCTACCATAATATCAACACTAACTTCATCTAATTTAAAGTTAATGTCTCAATATGTAGCTTATACTGTAAATTACTTAGTGAAAGCTGATATCCACCCTACTTAGAATATCTATACATTACTAAGAAACATCAAATGTTGTTACTAGTGATGTATAAACGGTTACTAATGATGTATAAACGATATGATGTAAAAGCAATTCAAATTCAACAACTTTTATACCACTTTCCCAAACATTCCATAAGGAAATAGGCTCTTATTACATGAATGATATGATGCATAATTTCATTGTCTTCCACTAAAATATTATATAATTTTGTTTAAATATTTTAATGTAATATCATCCTTTATTTCATTATTGTTCCACTATGAAAGTTATTTTACTATGTAGTATGTACCTATGGTACAACTCAACTTGCCCTCAATGGATCTCCAAGATTTCAAATTTACTGTAATCGTAATAATTTGTCATTACTATGTACTCACCTAGCCCTCAATGGATCTCCAAGATTTCAAATTTCCTGTAATCGTAATAATTTGTCATTACTATGTACTTGTGGCACGATTCACCTTTCCTTCTGCGAATCTTCCAGATTTCACACTTCCTTTAAATTATAACAATTTGTGCTCCAATGATTTGGATGAAATAATAAACATCCAATTCCTATCTATTTAAGATTGTTGATAATACAGTTCAATTATGCAAACTAAAACAGTGCTAGAAAAGCGACGAGGAAGCAATAAATGCAAGTACTTAAAGCCATTATAATGTGAAGACAAAGTGATGAAAGATGGAGGTTAGTAAAAAGAGTTTTTTTTATTGTTCTTCGTTTCCGTAAACGGTTTATTAGAAAACAGAGTATTATAAGTAAGAGAGATTTAATGGCTGAACTTTCTTAAATTTGGACCATCTAATGTAGTATTTGGGGTTCTTTTACCATATGTAGTATTTGGGGTTCTTTTACCATATGGAACAATTAGTTTTTTACTTTTTTAAAATATGTAGTTTAATGAAAAAAAAAGAAAAAGCAATTTTCTTTGTAGTTTAATGAGAAAAAAAAAACAATTTTAATAAATTTATAGCTTCTAATTCACTGTTGGTGAAGGAAGGAAGGCTTACTGCTGGTAAGATAAAATGATCGAAGACTAATTTCTTAATTATATTAAGTAAATGTTAAAAAGTAAATAGGTTAACAGAAGCTTTTAAAAATGCTAGAAAGTTATTAACATAAGAGTTCGTTCATTGATTTGGAAGGAGGGCGAAGAATATACTAGTATCTTCAATTGATAACCATAGGATTGAAATTTATGGTTAAAAGATAATTAAATGTTCTCATTTTCAATAGATGAAAGTGAATTCTATTATTAGTATTATCTCTAAACATATTCAGCTTCTTCAATATATCTTTAGAACTCTAATATTATGTTTTCTTCAATGTATTTTTATAACTATGTAGAAAAACAAACATATAACATAAATAAGGTAACAAATAATCAAAGATATCCATTTACTAAATAACACTGTCACCTTACCATCCTTAAGCGGATGCACAATTCATATTGTTCAACTAATCTGATCTACAATCCAAAATTGGATAAGCTGTGAAAGGGTGTGGGTTTCTCCGTGGAAAGTGGGCTGTTTGAGACGACTTACCATGTGCAATGACAATGAAATTGAATGAGGAAAAAGTTTAGTGGAATCCATTTTTTTCCAATCCTACCCATTTCAATGTGCTATGCAACTACGACGTTACAACAAACGATTACAATTAC
>JZKD02S1255307.1:0-12241 GCA_000966675.3 Picea glauca
TTTTTTTAATTAATAACTTGTTACCACAATTGATCCCCTAATTAGTTTTATTTTATAATCTTTACACATTTATCCAACTGGGGTTGTTACAAAATGGGAAATTTCCCTATTTTCGATTGTTGTTTCAATGATGCGAAGAAATTTCCATATTTCTTGAACAACTACAACTGATACAAAAAATATTGTAGTTGTCATATAGCTTCACCTAAGATATATCGACATATAAACAATAAAAATTTGACAATGTAAAAGCATACCATTTCTTTGTCATCCTTTGTGTTTCCATATTTTATATGCAAACTATATTGTGATCCGAGTTTCCTAGCAAGGGTGACAACAACTAAAATAATGTCAATTAGATACATGTCTGTATTACTTGCAAATTGCTTGATTGTTGTGTCTAGCATGAAATTGTATTCTTCACAGGTTGGAAACACTGTATCAACGACACTTGATTCAAGTATCGATATAACATGATTGCAATCACCACAGTCACCACCACTTTTTGGTAGAATTTTGAAATTTATAATAGATATTCCAACTCTAGGAATACTAATTTTCTCATGTCTTTCAACGAGGTGTGAAGAAACAATTAATGTAATTTCCATCATGCCATTTGCATCTGTCATGTCGGCATGTGAGATTTTGCGTGATCTATTCTCTTTATCCAAATATGTGTTGTAAACAACCATCACGTATCCAAAGAATACTTCCCCAGTTCTATGATTGTTCAAGTCCTCTATTGAGACAATATTCAAATTTGAAGAGCTACATCATGGAATAACAATCGAAGAAAACAAGCAATATGAAAAATAGTTTCAATGTATTTCTTGTCCAGTTGAAAAATGTACAGTTTTCTATACATACCTTTCTAATTTCTCTTTCTACACATGGATATTTTCTTCACCTGTGTCCACCACACTTGACTCCCCAACATTGATTGATTGAATTCTAGGTATACTTATTTCGCTTGAACTGAACATAGAAATTTGCAAATTGCATAAGTGCCTGACGCTATTAGTTTGTGCTGCTATCCCAATGTCCAAATGAAAAATAAATTACAGAAATTTACCTCTGGATCTATTGCTGGGAGGATGTTTGTGATGCACCGGTACTAATACTTCCCTGGCTTTTCCAACTTCTCTTTCTTGGAACACTGAATACGTGAACGTGAAACACATATAATATATTCTATATTATGTTTACATTGACATATGGATCCATTTTTTTTTCTTGTTTTTTGTAGGATAGATGTACATCAACTATGCAACACACAAAAGAACATTTCACACGATACAATACATGGCATTGGAAAATTCTTAATTATAAGTACAAGATTAAACTGTTAAAATGCCTACAAATGAAAAACATATTCAAAGTGTAACAGACTTTATTATGAACATTGACACGTAGCATTGTCCACTGCAACAAACTTGTACTTTTATGTTAGAATATCTATATCCATTTTCACAACACTTTCAGTCATATCTCACAATTGAAATACATCAATAATTAGCAATCAACACCACAATGATTGCATGGTCTTATGGAACTGTAAAAGCAGTAGAACATGGAGGAACAAATTTAGTCAGTTGAGAAGAACACAAATAAAGCATAGCAAGATCCTAACATCCAATATAATATTTAAAACTTAGGATCTTCGGTGTTATTATATGGAATAAAATTCCTCAAACACCCTGAAAATTGTTGATGTTGAACCTGACATATGAAATAAATGCAAAGCATTGTACCCCCGTAATCTGCTCACCTATATTGTCCACCCCTGTTCTCTCCGTATAAGTATATAGCTCCTATAGTTAGGATTGCTAATTCTATTTTCAACCATTGTGTGGATAATTCATAGGAAAAATCATTGGCTAGTTCCTCCCCTCCACACTTTCACATTTGCAATGGATGTAGGTCAAGTACTATGATAGCCACATAATTTGAATGATTACCAAGCCATTTATGGCAGTTTTAGTTATGGAAAACAAAGGCTAATTAGAGCCTGTGTGAAGTAAATGTTGTGGTTTTCTATGATATTTCTAATTATTTCTATTAATCATTCCTTGTATTCTATAACTAATTCAGGTCCCGAAAGCACATGTTAGTAAATATTCCCTATCCAATTGTCCTTAAAGAAATCCTACCTTGGTAATGTACTATTCATAAATTTCTTGTTTATTAAAATTCATTTAAACAAAAAAACCTATGGCAGATAGAAAAATAAAATAACATTATTGTATGGATATCCTATGTAGGGTGTATTCCAGTTACATTGTTTCTTCAATGACAATCTAGAGAAGGTCCATGGATAAATTTACTTGCTAAACTCAAGCAACATGACATGGACATTAACTTCATGGAAGTTGCCAGATGACAAGTACTGAAAATTGATGACTGTATTGAAGTTGTAGACATCACCCCATGAAAATGATGTAGTAACTCAATATGTAACAATATCTCATAAATGTTATGATCAAAAGTATCGTTACCTAGCCATTTATAAGAAAACCTGACATGCCAATAATTTTTTAGATATCAGATTACATGGGAAGTCATAGTTAATACATAGGAGAATGGAAATGAAGACACTCTCGCATAGGTGACACAAGGACTATAGAGAAATTCACACTATCAAAGCATCAAGAAATTTGATCCAGTTATATCACACACGTACGACACACCCAAATAGTCATGATCCCAAACTAGGAAAATTCCATGAGGAGTACAAGGAATCATTGGAACCACATACAACATTAAATAAATCTAGATACAAAATGAAACATATTAGTACAAGAACATCGACTCATGGAGCTGACGTGAAAAATGGGAACATCACCATGGATATTTCCGGTTGTCTTTTGAACTATTTATACCATTTTCCAAGGCCATATTATTCTCAACCAATTTTCATTTATCCACAACTATAGCTCCCACTAGCTATGAATTGATCATTTGTACCAACCACCTAGATACTAGGTTCATTTATTCCAAGAATCATAGTTCAATGAGAAATTCCTTGCATCCATGGCTTCTCCTAGAAAGCATGTAATTTACTACAACCAAAAGTTCATGCACACCGCTTCCAGTCCCACTATGTCATTATCACACCGAATAGCACTAAGAAGGAAACTTTTGGGAAGGGAAATTAACATATATTCGATCACAAAGATCCCAAGCTTTTCCAAATAGTTTCTTGAACTATGCTTCAAAGTTCCTACAGTTCACCATCTCTCTTTTTCAATATCTATTGTACATGCTGACATGGATAAACACCTTTGTTGAACCAAATAGATCCATTCTATGGAATTCCCCCTATATCAATTGTTTTTATCCTCCTCTTCTTCATTATCAACCAAGTTGAACCAAATAAGAGGATTATGTTGGGTCTATTTGTTGGAACAATTACCACTTCCTTGTGATTTGCAAGTGCCTGAGTAACTGAAAAAAGTTCTAGATACAAGACTTGGGCTAGTTTTTTCTTGAATTTTTGGAATACAGGATGAAGCACGCCCACACTTCATCAGTATAGAGGAAGCTAAAGTAGAGAGACATCGTCAACCTAGACAAATGTAGACCAAATATAGCTACCACCTCTGGGACCAACTTACTCATTCCAAAATTTGTTTGCAGTTGCAATAAAAACCCTAACAGATGGTTTGCACTTACTTAAGAAATGTGTAGGTGTCCAACCTAGACACATTCATAGTGCTCACAATTGAACATATCATTTTTTTGACATCCCAATATGACTTGAGTCGAGGAACACCAAGATAATAGTGTGTGAAACATGCTAACTACTGAATGTTAGTGTTAGAAGTCTGTACAATATTTGGAAAAAGAATCCATCGTGCACTAGATGTCAATACTATACTTGATTTCTTTTCTTGCTAATATATCACAATAAATACATCAAGCGATAGTGTCAAGAGACATAAATAAATAAGATAGTATTGTTTCCAAATTTTGTTTCCCTTTGACAAATAAGCATTAAATGATAGGATAACTACATATTAACAACAAATAATCCATGGCCCAGAGCCATGAAACCATTGTTGAAATGAGAAAAGTACATAGCATAGTTATATGAAATGTACTATACTACCTTTGTATGTGGCATTCTTTTCAAATGAATGTAACAGAAACTCTATTTCGGTTTTTCAATCTAGCACGTCTTTTCTCAATTCAATGTTATCTATTTTAATGATATATATTTATTACTTCATTAATGCAATATCATCCAATCCATGCAAGTCCAAGAATTTTTCCTTAATACATTCTCCATTCACATCTGTTAGAAGGATATCACGTCTATGTAATTCAGATTTCCATATCGTTTCTAGTGACAATTTGTTTAGTCTGCCACAAAACAATCAATATGTAGATATCTTGGAGTTGTACACATCAAATCTTGACAAACCATGGATTTCCAACTCACTACCGATACGATGACCACATATACAATATGCACTTTGGATTATACACATTAGTATGTAGTATCTATATATATTGTTTCATATGCATATAATTTACCAAAAGAAAAGGTTGTTCCTTATGTAATTGTTATAGGGATACCTCCTCTTACGACATTTTTCTTGAGTTTCTTCTCCTACATTGCTTGTCACTTCTTTCTCTCCTACAATTGCTCTATTCCATTTTCATGTGAAAGCAGTGCACCAAATTCAATGAACACACAAATAAACTCTTATGTCAAAATCACATGAAATAAACAATATTAATGAATAACAAATGAATAGTACACATATAAAATTAGAAAAGGAACCTTTGCAATTCTTGTTCCATGTTTCTTTCTTTTCCCTATTCTTGTTTTAAACACTGGTGATTATTTCAATGTAATTAACATAGACCAAGTCAAATAGCAATGCATATCAACGGCAACAATATGCAAACACAATGCAAATTAATGCTATTTTATTTTCTTTGTGAACAGAATATATGCTATATCAGTTACTTGCAATGCTTGACACAATTTCTTGATCCAATAAAGAAAAAAAAACTTTCTAAATATCTAACAAGAATATGAAAAAAAATTCATTGATCTTATGTCATTTAGATGATGCTTAAGCTGTCCCCGAGGTGTAGGGCAGTCGGTGATGGAGTGTGTTGTTAAACCACTCTATGATGTTAAATTCACCGGTTCGAAACCTGCGGGGACAAAAAATCCAACCATGTTAAGGGTTGGTGTGGCTCAGGCCGGGTGCGATCCCCGGGTGATTTTGATGGCTTAGATGCCCCTGAGTCGCGGTTTCTCAAGCCACAGGTTAATCGCGTAGCCAACAGGTTCTGAAAAATTAACAAACAAAACAAAAGATGATGCTTAAGCTATGTCTATAGCATCTAGCAACTAGGGAAATTAAAAAAAAAAAAAGGAAAAAAAAAAAAAAAACTCAAAACAATATACCTTGTTTTTGTGTCTATTTATCTTTGATTCTTTTTCCATATATATAGTTTATGAAATATCTCTTGACCAATTTAATCGACCCCTGCAAACGAAAAATAATAAACAAGCATGTAGCAACCCTCCTAGCTAAGGACATCTACTCAGTCAACTAGTGGAATTTTTTTTATTTTTTTTTTAAGTGTGTGCGCGTGTGTAGAAGAAAGAACCCCCTCGACTCTAAGTCAACACTCAAACCGATAGGACGCAAGTAAGACGAACACAATCAAGATGACCCGACATATCATAGTGACAACAAGAAGCAATGCCCTCGAACAGGAGGCAGGCAACTAATGGCTGTAGGCAGAGACAGACACCAGGGGTTAGGCACAGTACTATCACAGAAAGAACNTTTTTTTAATTAATAACTTGTTACCACAATTGATCCCCTAATTAGTTTTATTTTATAATCTTTACACATTTATCCAACTGGGGTTGTTACAAAATGGGAAATTTCCCTATTTTCGATTGTTGTTTCAATGATGCGAAGAAATTTCCATATTTCTTGAACAACTACAACTGATACAAAAAATATTGTAGTTGTCATATAGCTTCACCTAAGATATATCGACATATAAACAATAAAAATTTGACAATGTAAAAGCATACCATTTCTTTGTCATCCTTTGTGTTTCCATATTTTATATGCAAACTATATTGTGATCCGAGTTTCCTAGCAAGGGTGACAACAACTAAAATAATGTCAATTAGATACATGTCTGTATTACTTGCAAATTGCTTGATTGTTGTGTCTAGCATGAAATTGTATTCTTCACAGGTTGGAAACACTGTATCAACGACACTTGATTCAAGTATCGATATAACATGATTGCAATCACCACAGTCACCACCACTTTTTGGTAGAATTTTGAAATTTATAATAGATATTCCAACTCTAGGAATACTAATTTTCTCATGTCTTTCAACGAGGTGTGAAGAAACAATTAATGTAATTTCCATCATGCCATTTGCATCTGTCATGTCGGCATGTGAGATTTTGCGTGATCTATTCTCTTTATCCAAATATGTGTTGTAAACAACCATCACGTATCCAAAGAATACTTCCCCAGTTCTATGATTGTTCAAGTCCTCTATTGAGACAATATTCAAATTTGAAGAGCTACATCATGGAATAACAATCGAAGAAAACAAGCAATATGAAAAATAGTTTCAATGTATTTCTTGTCCAGTTGAAAAATGTACAGTTTTCTATACATACCTTTCTAATTTCTCTTTCTACACATGGATATTTTCTTCACCTGTGTCCACCACACTTGACTCCCCAACATTGATTGATTGAATTCTAGGTATACTTATTTCGCTTGAACTGAACATAGAAATTTGCAAATTGCATAAGTGCCTGACGCTATTAGTTTGTGCTGCTATCCCAATGTCCAAATGAAAAATAAATTACAGAAATTTACCTCTGGATCTATTGCTGGGAGGATGTTTGTGATGCACCGGTACTAATACTTCCCTGGCTTTTCCAACTTCTCTTTCTTGGAACACTGAATACGTGAACGTGAAACACATATAATATATTCTATATTATGTTTACATTGACATATGGATCCATTTTTTTTTCTTGTTTTTTGTAGGATAGATGTACATCAACTATGCAACACACAAAAGAACATTTCACACGATACAATACATGGCATTGGAAAATTCTTAATTATAAGTACAAGATTAAACTGTTAAAATGCCTACAAATGAAAAACATATTCAAAGTGTAACAGACTTTATTATGAACATTGACACGTAGCATTGTCCACTGCAACAAACTTGTACTTTTATGTTAGAATATCTATATCCATTTTCACAACACTTTCAGTCATATCTCACAATTGAAATACATCAATAATTAGCAATCAACACCACAATGATTGCATGGTCTTATGGAACTGTAAAAGCAGTAGAACATGGAGGAACAAATTTAGTCAGTTGAGAAGAACACAAATAAAGCATAGCAAGATCCTAACATCCAATATAATATTTAAAACTTAGGATCTTCGGTGTTATTATATGGAATAAAATTCCTCAAACACCCTGAAAATTGTTGATGTTGAACCTGACATATGAAATAAATGCAAAGCATTGTACCCCCGTAATCTGCTCACCTATATTGTCCACCCCTGTTCTCTCCGTATAAGTATATAGCTCCTATAGTTAGGATTGCTAATTCTATTTTCAACCATTGTGTGGATAATTCATAGGAAAAATCATTGGCTAGTTCCTCCCCTCCACACTTTCACATTTGCAATGGATGTAGGTCAAGTACTATGATAGCCACATAATTTGAATGATTACCAAGCCATTTATGGCAGTTTTAGTTATGGAAAACAAAGGCTAATTAGAGCCTGTGTGAAGTAAATGTTGTGGTTTTCTATGATATTTCTAATTATTTCTATTAATCATTCCTTGTATTCTATAACTAATTCAGGTCCCGAAAGCACATGTTAGTAAATATTCCCTATCCAATTGTCCTTAAAGAAATCCTACCTTGGTAATGTACTATTCATAAATTTCTTGTTTATTAAAATTCATTTAAACAAAAAAACCTATGGCAGATAGAAAAATAAAATAACATTATTGTATGGATATCCTATGTAGGGTGTATTCCAGTTACATTGTTTCTTCAATGACAATCTAGAGAAGGTCCATGGATAAATTTACTTGCTAAACTCAAGCAACATGACATGGACATTAACTTCATGGAAGTTGCCAGATGACAAGTACTGAAAATTGATGACTGTATTGAAGTTGTAGACATCACCCCATGAAAATGATGTAGTAACTCAATATGTAACAATATCTCATAAATGTTATGATCAAAAGTATCGTTACCTAGCCATTTATAAGAAAACCTGACATGCCAATAATTTTTTAGATATCAGATTACATGGGAAGTCATAGTTAATACATAGGAGAATGGAAATGAAGACACTCTCGCATAGGTGACACAAGGACTATAGAGAAATTCACACTATCAAAGCATCAAGAAATTTGATCCAGTTATATCACACACGTACGACACACCCAAATAGTCATGATCCCAAACTAGGAAAATTCCATGAGGAGTACAAGGAATCATTGGAACCACATACAACATTAAATAAATCTAGATACAAAATGAAACATATTAGTACAAGAACATCGACTCATGGAGCTGACGTGAAAAATGGGAACATCACCATGGATATTTCCGGTTGTCTTTTGAACTATTTATACCATTTTCCAAGGCCATATTATTCTCAACCAATTTTCATTTATCCACAACTATAGCTCCCACTAGCTATGAATTGATCATTTGTACCAACCACCTAGATACTAGGTTCATTTATTCCAAGAATCATAGTTCAATGAGAAATTCCTTGCATCCATGGCTTCTCCTAGAAAGCATGTAATTTACTACAACCAAAAGTTCATGCACACCGCTTCCAGTCCCACTATGTCATTATCACACCGAATAGCACTAAGAAGGAAACTTTTGGGAAGGGAAATTAACATATATTCGATCACAAAGATCCCAAGCTTTTCCAAATAGTTTCTTGAACTATGCTTCAAAGTTCCTACAGTTCACCATCTCTCTTTTTCAATATCTATTGTACATGCTGACATGGATAAACACCTTTGTTGAACCAAATAGATCCATTCTATGGAATTCCCCCTATATCAATTGTTTTTATCCTCCTCTTCTTCATTATCAACCAAGTTGAACCAAATAAGAGGATTATGTTGGGTCTATTTGTTGGAACAATTACCACTTCCTTGTGATTTGCAAGTGCCTGAGTAACTGAAAAAAGTTCTAGATACAAGACTTGGGCTAGTTTTTTCTTGAATTTTTGGAATACAGGATGAAGCACGCCCACACTTCATCAGTATAGAGGAAGCTAAAGTAGAGAGACATCGTCAACCTAGACAAATGTAGACCAAATATAGCTACCACCTCTGGGACCAACTTACTCATTCCAAAATTTGTTTGCAGTTGCAATAAAAACCCTAACAGATGGTTTGCACTTACTTAAGAAATGTGTAGGTGTCCAACCTAGACACATTCATAGTGCTCACAATTGAACATATCATTTTTTTGACATCCCAATATGACTTGAGTCGAGGAACACCAAGATAATAGTGTGTGAAACATGCTAACTACTGAATGTTAGTGTTAGAAGTCTGTACAATATTTGGAAAAAGAATCCATCGTGCACTAGATGTCAATACTATACTTGATTTCTTTTCTTGCTAATATATCACAATAAATACATCAAGCGATAGTGTCAAGAGACATAAATAAATAAGATAGTATTGTTTCCAAATTTTGTTTCCCTTTGACAAATAAGCATTAAATGATAGGATAACTACATATTAACAACAAATAATCCATGGCCCAGAGCCATGAAACCATTGTTGAAATGAGAAAAGTACATAGCATAGTTATATGAAATGTACTATACTACCTTTGTATGTGGCATTCTTTTCAAATGAATGTAACAGAAACTCTATTTCGGTTTTTCAATCTAGCACGTCTTTTCTCAATTCAATGTTATCTATTTTAATGATATATATTTATTACTTCATTAATGCAATATCATCCAATCCATGCAAGTCCAAGAATTTTTCCTTAATACATTCTCCATTCACATCTGTTAGAAGGATATCACGTCTATGTAATTCAGATTTCCATATCGTTTCTAGTGACAATTTGTTTAGTCTGCCACAAAACAATCAATATGTAGATATCTTGGAGTTGTACACATCAAATCTTGACAAACCATGGATTTCCAACTCACTACCGATACGATGACCACATATACAATATGCACTTTGGATTATACACATTAGTATGTAGTATCTATATATATTGTTTCATATGCATATAATTTACCAAAAGAAAAGGTTGTTCCTTATGTAATTGTTATAGGGATACCTCCTCTTACGACATTTTTCTTGAGTTTCTTCTCCTACATTGCTTGTCACTTCTTTCTCTCCTACAATTGCTCTATTCCATTTTCATGTGAAAGCAGTGCACCAAATTCAATGAACACACAAATAAACTCTTATGTCAAAATCACATGAAATAAACAATATTAATGAACAACAAATGAATAGTACACATATAAAATTAGAAAAGGAACCTTTGCAATTCTTGTTCCATGTTTCTTTCTTTGCCCTATTCTTGTTTTAAACACTGCTGATTATTTCAATGTAATTAACATAGAACAAGTCAAATAGCAATGCATATCAACGGAAACAATATGCAAACACAATGCAAATTAATGCTATTTTATTTTCTCTATGAACAGAATATATGCTATATCAGTTACTTTCAATGCTTGACACAATTTCTTGATCCAATAAAGAAAAAAAAAACTTTCTAAATATCTAACAAGAATATGAAAAAAAATTCATTGATCTTATGTCATTTAGATGATGCTTAAGCTGTCCCCGAAATGTAGGGCAGTTGGTGATGGAGTGTGTTGTTAAACCACTCTATGATGTTAAAGTCACCGGTTCGAAACCCGCGGGGACAAAAAATCCAACCATGTTAAGGGTTGGTGTGGCTCAGGCCGGGTGCGATCCCCGGGTGATTTTGACGGCTTAGATTCCCCTGATTCGCGGTTTCTCAAGCCACAGGTTAATCGCGTAGCCAACAGGTTCCGCAAAAATTAACAAACAAAACAAAAGATGATNTTAAGGGTTGGTGTGGCTCAGGCCGGGTGCGATCCCCGGGTGATTTTGATGGCTTAGATGCCCCTGAGTCGCGGTTTCTCAAGCCACAGGTTAATCGCGTAGCCAACAGGTTCTGAAAAATTAACAAACAAAACAAAAGATGATGCTTAAGCTATGTCTATAGCATCTAGCAACTAGGGAAATTAAAAAAAAAAAAAGGAAAAAAAAAAAAAAAACTCAAAACAATATACCTTGTTTTTGTGTCTATTTATCTTTGATTCTTTTTCCATATATATAGTTTATGAAATATCTCTTGACCAATTTAATCGACCCCTGCAAACGAAAAATAATAAACAAGCATGTAGCAACCCTCCTAGCTAAGGACATCTACTCAGTCAACTAGTGGAATTTTTTTTATTTTTTTTTTAAGTGTGTGCGCGTGTGTAGAAGAAAGAACCCCCTCGACTCTAAGTCAACACTCAAACCGATAGGACGCAAGTAAGACGAACACAATCAAGATGACCCGACATATCATAGTGACAACAAGAAGCAATGCCCTCGAACAGGAGGCAGGCAACTAATGGCTGTAGGCAGAGACAGACACCAGGGGTTAGGCACAGTACTATCACAGAAAGAACAAATCCGTCAGTAGAGTCGCAGTACTAGAACTATTCCTTTAAACAGCCCAAGACTACTGATACGGCCCAGAATGTGTCGCAAGAGTGGAACTGTGCCTTTAAACAACCCGAGACTCTTGATACGGCACTGGATTCCTTCCACCGGATTACACATAGACATACATACTAAGCTGCAAGACGAGTCTAAATCCCGCCTGACACGGCAGAATCCACAATACAAACCACCAAGTACTTACAAGACCAGGGACAACAATAAGCATGACGCAATGCATTATTCTAATAATGGCAATAATGAGAAATGACATCCACACCCCAAGGGTAAACCCCCGATGTTACATTCTCCTCATCCACTTGCCCTTCCTACCCATTTATTACCAGACATTCTAATAACCTAACACCATAGCAATGCAAACTAGACATGTCATCAACACTTCAATTAAACGAAGATCATCCTGGCAATTTAAACTCC